>PVIU01020928.1:0-32784 GCA_004026605.1 Ondatra zibethicus | reverse complement strand
TCATTTTCCATAACATGCATAGACATTCGAAACTTTTATGGCTTAATAGGCAGAACAGAGGTCTGAGGCACCTTCTGCATTAGAGCATATGTTCACAGAAAATCCACATTGCTATGCTACAGTGGTCACAATATTTAAGATTCCTTAATAAGCTTTTGAATCTCTAAACAATTCTATCTTTTTCTCAAAAAAAAAAAAACTACACAAATGTTTATCCTGTTCACAGTTTGGATGTAAATCAGTAGCAACCCTGAACTGCTAGCCCTGTGGCTTATGGACAAATGAAGGGTGGCAAGGAACCCAAATAGGAAACTCCCTGACCTGGCTTTCTGCTGTGCTGGTAACTGATGAGAAAGGGGTGCTCTGAAGACCTTGCTGTCATAGACCAGTAGTTATGTTTTCTCCTCCCTTGACGCTTCCAAGTACCAACCCACCTCTTCTGCCATCCAGATACACCCCTTCTCTGTTTCTCATTAGGAAAGAAAGGGGCATCTAAGGGATAATAAAATAAAATAAAGCAAAAAACAAACATGTAGGAATAAGACAAAACAAACAAATAGAAGAAAATGGGCCAAAGAAAAAGCAAAAGAAACACATAATAAATCAAGACACACATTTATACACACAGAAGTCCTATAAGAACACAAAACTAGAAGTCATAACACATACACAAAGGACCTGTGATTTTTTTTTTTGTAATGTCCTGAATAAACATTATGAGACAAAAAAAAAACCTCCAAAAATGCCGTTGAATAAATTTGCTGTTGGCCATACTGCTGGGGATGCCACCCAACCTTAAGAGTCGTTTGTTCCCTTTGAGTTCATTTGTTGTTGGCCATACTTCTGGGCATACCGCCCACCCTTAAGAGTAGTTTGAGGGTCCCTTGCAGAAAACTAATTTTTTTCACTTGCAAATGGTTATGAATTAGAGATAGATTCTGGCTTGCTTTATGATTCAAACAAATATTTTCTCAAAAAATAATAAAAATAAACCAACTATTTATTAAGTCAAAATTAATTCCTTTAGGTCATTGGCTTTTATTCTCATATTTGTGGTGTGTAGCATGATTAATAAAAACCCAGAGACAGATATTGAACATTAGGAAAGAACCTGAACATTAGAAAAGAAAAGCAACCAAGCCACTAGAAAGCTCTTACCTCTTTGAAATCTTCAAACTAAAGGAGAGTTCTTTACTGTCTCATCCCACATTATATTCCTCTTTAGTGCTGGGATTAAAGGCATGCACCACTGCAAACTGGCTTCTATGGCTGACTAGTGTGGCTATTTTCCATTCTGTTCCTCAGGCAAGCTTTATTTATTAAAATACAAATGAAATATCATTACATTTCACCTTTTTTGTTTAAATTAAAAAAAGAAGGCTATAACTAATACTTAAAAACTATATACAATAAGTAAAATAACTATATACAATCCATACAGGCAATAAATACATCAATAATGTTTAGTCCATTTTCACTTGACAAACTCAGAAAAAATATTCCATATCTTTCCTATCTTGGTGAGTTCAAAGTCTTATACCTAAATTAATTTCTATCATAACTTGCTTTCTATATCAGGTAAACAAGGAAAACCTTAGCTATAACTATCTAATCTTCAACTGTCTCAGAGACCCAAGAAGGAAATAATATTAACTGAGTAATAAGGAAGTTTGAGGAAGTGACTGGCAAAAAATGTGAGAAATGACAGAAACAGCTGGCTGCCTGGACACTCACCCAAAGTTGAGCTGCAATGTTCGGGCATGAATTTTTGTCCTACAGGTCTAGCATATATGACAGACTTTCCTGTGAAACAGGATATTGTAAAGGGCTGTGCCACCTAGTCTTGACAGTCACTTTCTTCTGTGTCCTGATTGTCCAGTTAGGACAGCATACTGTCAGTAATTGAGGCAAGGGCATTTTCTTTCCCAGTAGCTTACATTTGCCACAAAGAAAATAAACTCTGTGTGGAGTTTCTTCAATGCCCATCACCTTCTCTGAAGTAGAGCGGTGCTGCAAGGAGCAGACCTGTCTCACTGTCATAAAAAAAGAAAACCTACTTTATTAAAACATCTTAGATGCTATATTCTGTAGATCTCTGAAGTGTTTGAAGATGACCTGTCTATCTAAAACATATTTTTGTTTGACCTTGAAAACATAAACTAATGTGACTACAAGTTTGATTGTAATAGGTGCTTAACTACTAACCTGCAATTCCTTATTTTCTCAAACAGTTGGTACCAATAGTATTCAAGGACTATGAATTTGCATTACATTGTTAAATGAGTTGTATAGATACAGTACCTTAGACAAGAGTACAAATGTATGGACAGTATGTTCTAACAAAATTAATCTCAAATTTATATCAATATACAAAATTTTGTACAATATACAAAAATTCAATCCAATGCAAAATATTTAAAACTAGTAGTTGCTTTTTAAAAGTAGATTCAATGATCTACCTTTTTTTTTTGAGAGGAAAGAGTTTATTTCAGCTTGTCAGTCCATCGATAACTAAATTCAGGACAGGTACTCAAACAGGACCAGAACCTGAAGACAGGAGCTGATGCAGGGGCCAGGAAGAAGTGCTGCTTACTGGCTTGATCCTCCTGGCTTGCTCTGCTTGCTTTCTTATAGAACCCAGGAACACCAGTCCCCACCCCCTGGGGGTCACCTCCCAAAGTGAGCTGGGCGCTCCCCCGTTAATCATAAGTTAAGAAAATTACTGTTCCTCTTCTAAAATGACTCTAACTTGTGTCAAGTTGTAATAAAAACTAGTCTGCACAATCACCAAGGTGACTTTCCCAGGGCGAGGCTTATCCATTGCACTCTGGGAGATTTCCCTACTTCTAACTTTACTCTGTTGTTCAATAATCTTAACCTCTTCTCGGAACCAGTTACTCCATTGTAATTGTGGTGTTAGATGGAATCTCACAGTTGTTTTGATGTGCATTTCTCTGAAGGCTAAAGATTTTGAGCATTTTCTTAAGTGTCTTTCGGCCATTTTAGATTCTGTTGAGAGTTCTCTGTTAAGGTCTGTATCCCATTTTTTATTGGATTATTTGTTCTTCTGATGATCTTGAGATCTTTGCATATTTTGAAGATCAGTCCTCTGTCCAATGTGGGGTAGGTGAAGATCTTTCCCCATTCTATAGGCTGCCATTTTGTCTTGTTGACCATGTCCTTTGCTTTACAGAAGCTTCTCAGTTTGAGGAGGTCCCATTTATTAATTGTTGTCCTCATTGTCTGTGCTACTGGGTTCATATTTAGGAAGTGGTCTTTAGTGTCAAAGTGTTCAAATGTACTTCCCACTTTCTCTTCTATGAGGTTCAGTGAGGTTGGTTTTATGTTGAGGTCTTTGGTCCATTTGGACTTGAGTTTTGTAAATGGCAATAGATATGGATCTATTTGCATTCTTCTACATATTGATATCCACTTATGCCAGCATCATTTGTTAAATATGCATTCTTTTTTCCATTTTATATTTTTGCTTCTGTGTCAAAAATCAGATGTTTGTAGGTGTGTGGATTGATATCCGTATCTTCAATTCAATTCCATTGATCCTTCTATCTGGTTTTATGACAATACCAGGCTGTTTTTATTACTATAGCTCTGTAGTAGACTTTGAAGTCAGGGATTGTGATGCTTTGAGAAGAACCTTTAGTGTACAGGATTCTTTTGGCTAACCTGGGTTTGTTGCTTTTCCATGTGAAGTTGAGTACTGTTATTTCAAGGGCTGTGAAGAATTTTTCTGAGATTTTGAATCTGTAGATTGCTTTTGGTAAGACTGGCATTTTTACTATGGGAGATCTTTCCATTGTCTGGTGTCTTCTTCAATTTCTTTCTTCAAAGATTTAAATTTCTTGTCATACAGGTCTTCTACTTATTTGCTTAGAGTTATTCCAAGATATTTTACAATATTTGTGGCTGTTGTAAAAGATGATGTGTCTCTGATTTCTTTCTCAGCCCATTTATCATCTGTATAAAGGAGGGCTACTTTTTTAGTTATTCTTGTATCCTACTTCATTACTGAAGGTGTTTATTAGTTGTAGGAGTTCCTTGGTAGAATTTTTAGGGTCATTTATGTACACTATCATATCATTAGCAAATAATGAGAGCTTGACTTCTTGTTTTCTGATTTGTATCCCCTTCATCTCCTTTTGTTGTCTTATTGGTCTAACTAGAACCTCAAGTACTATGTGGAAAAGATATGGAGAGAGTGAACAACCTTGTCTTGCTCCTGATTCAGTGGGATCCCTTTGAATTTCTCTGCATTTAGTTTAATGCTAGCTGTTAGCTTGCTGTATATTGCCTTTATTATGTTTAGGTATGTGCCTTGTACCTGCTTTCTCCAAGACCTTTATCATAAAAGGGTTGTCATATTTTGTCGAAGGATTTTTCAACATCTTATGAGATAATCATGTGGTTTTTTTATTTGTTTACATGGTGGATTACACTGAAAGATTTTCATATGTTGAACCATCCCTGCATCTCTGTAATGAAGTTTACTTGGTCATGGTGGATAATTTTTCTGATGTGTTCTTTGATTCAGTTTACCAGTATGTTATTGAGTATTTTTGTATCAACATTCATGAGTAATATTGGTCTGTAATTCTCTTTCTTAGTATTGTCTATGTGTGGTTTGGGTATCAGAATAATTGTAGCCCTGTAAAAAAGGTTTGGCAATGATCCTTCTCTTTCTATTATGTGCAACAATTTGAAAAGTATTTGGTTTTTGTTTTTCTTTGAAAATCTTGTAGAATTTTGCACTGAAACCATCCAGCCCTGGGATTTTTATGAATAGGAGAATTTTGGTGACTGCTTCTACTTCTCTACCAGTTATAGAGCTATTTAATTTTCTTATCTGGTCTTGATTTAATTTTAGTAAGTTATATTTATCCATAAAATTGTCCATTTTCTTTAAGTTTTCCAATTTTGTGAAGTACAAGTTTTCAAAGTATGACCTGATGATTCCCTGGATTTCCTCCATGTCTATTGTTATGTTCCCATTTTTGTTTCTGATTTTGTTAATTTGGATATTCTCTTTCTCTCTGCCTTTTGGTTAGTTTAGATAAAGGTTTGTCTATTTTGCTGATTTTCTTGAAGAAACAACTCTTTGTCTCATTGATTCTTTGTATTGTTTCCTTTGTTTCTATTTTGTTGATTTCCACTCTCAATTTGATTATTTACTGTCATCTAGTCCTCCTGGGTGAAATTGCTTCTTTTTGTTCTAGAGCCTTCAGGTGTTCTATTAACTTACTAGTGTAGGATTTTTTTAGTTTCTTTATGTAGGCATTTAGTGCCTGTCATTATGTTCCATTAATTTGGGTATGTTGTGTGGTCATTTTCCTTGAATCTACAGAAGTCTTTAATTTCTTTCTTTATTTCTTCTTTGACCCATTAGTGATTTAAGTGAGCAGTGTTTAATTTCCACATGTTTGTGGGCTTTCTGAAATTAGTGTTGCTTTTAATTCTAATTTTAAGCTGTGGTGATCCAATAAGATACATGGGGTTCTTCCAATTGTCTTGTATCTGCTGATGTTTGCTTTGTTACCTAGTATGTGGTCAATTTTTGAGAAAGTTCAATGAGATTCTGAGAAGAAGGTATATTCTCTTATGTTTGGATGGAATGTTTTATAGATATTTGTTAAGTCCATTTAAGTCCTAACATCTGTTAGTCCCCTTATTTCTGTCTGGCAGTCCACTCCAGTGGTGAGAGTGGGGTGTTGAAGTCTTCCACTATTAGTTTATGAGGTTTAATGTGTGATTTAAGCTTTTGCAATTTTTCTTTTACATATTACAATGCCCTTGTATTTGCATAGATGTTCATTATTGAGATTTCTTGATGTTTTTTTTTCTGTGACTAATATGAAATGTCCTTCTTTGTCTCTTCTGATTGATTTCAGTTTGGAGTCTATTTGTTAGCTATTAAGACAGCTACACCAACTTGCTTCTTAGGTCCATTTGATTTGAAATTTTTTCCCAACCCTTTACAATGAGGTAATGTCTGTCTTTGAGGTTGAGGTTTGCTTTTTGTATGCAGCAGAAGAATTGATTCTGTTTTTGGATCCAATCTGTTAGCCTGTGTCTTTTCATAGGTGAGGTAAGTCTATTCATATTAAGTGATACTAATGACCAGTGATTGCTAGTTCCTGTTATTTTAGTTTTCAGTGTTGGTGATGTTATTTTGTGTGTGTTTTCTTTCTTTTGGATTTGCTGCTGTGATATCATCTATTGTCTGTGTATTTATGGTTGTAGCTAACTTCCTTGGATTGAAGTTTTCCTTCTAGTATTTTGTATAGCGCTGGGTTTGTGGCTAGGTATTTGTTAAATCTGGTTCTGTCAAGGAATATTTTGTTTTCTCTGTCTATGGTGATTGAAAATTTTTCTGGTTATAGTAATCTTGGCTGGCAACCTTGGTCTCTTAATGATTGTGTAATACTTGATCAGGACCTTCTGACTTTCATTGTTCCAGTGAGAAGTCTGGTGTAATTCTGATATGGCTGCCTTTATATATTGCTTGGCCTTTTTTCTTTGCAGTTCTTAATATTCTTTTTTTATTCTGTATGTTTAGTGTTTTGATTAATTGTGGTGAGGGGACTTTTTATTTGATCCAGTCTATTTGGTGTTCTGTAAGCTTCTTGTATCTTCATATCCATATCCTTCTTTAGGTTGGGAAAGCTTTCTTCTATGATTTTGTTGAATATATTTTCTGTGCTTTTGAGTTGGACTTCTCCTTTTTCTATCCCTATTATTCTTAAGTTTGTTCTTTTCATGGTGTCCCATATTTTCTGGATATTTTGTGTTAAACTTTTTTAAATTTAACACTTTCTTTGATTGATGAGTCTGTTTTTTCTATCATATCTTCAACGCTTGAGATTCTTTCATGTATTTCTTGTATTCTGCTGTTTATGCTTGCATTTGTGGTTCCTGATCATTTTCTCATATTTTCGATTTCTAGAATTCCCTTGGTTTGTGTTTTCTTTCTTGTCTCTATTTTGGTTTTCAAGTTTTGAATTATTTCTTTCACCTGTTTGATTGCTTTTTCTTGGTTTTCTTTAAGGGATTTGTTGATTTCTTCCAATTTCTTATTTGTCTTTTCCTCCATTTCTTTGAGAAAAATTTTCATTTAATCTTTAAGCATCTCAAACATTCTCCTAAAGTTATTTTTTTAAGTAATTTTCTTCTGATTCATCTGTTTTGGGGTGTTCAAATCTTGCTGTTGTAGGGTAACTAGTTTTTGATGGTGCCTTGTTGATCTTTCTGGTGTTGAGTGTGTTCTTATCTTGTTGTATACCCATCGTTTCCTCTGATTGGTGTATTTGGTGCTGTATCTCTGGTGCCAGTGGATCCAAAGTTCAGATGTTGCTCCTGGTGGTGGAGTCAGGGTCACTATTCCAGTTACCCCATAAGTTGCTTGGCATTCCCAGAGGTCACTCAGCATTCCTTCAGGTTGCTGTGCAATCCCAGTGGTTTTTTGGGGCCTGCTTCCTTGGATGTGGCTGACACAGGTCTGCTTCTGTGAAGTTTGCTGGCTTAGGCCTGCTCCTGCAAGCTAGGTCCCACGGAGGTTATGGACTCGAGCCTGGTCCTGCTCAATGGGAGGCCACTCACTTGTACCTGTTCTTATGGGGGTCACTGACCTGGGCCAGCTCCTGTGGAGGTCACTAGCTTGGGACTTATTAAATTTTTCTAAGGCCTGTGTCTTAGCACTCAAATTAACCAACTTTTTAGTGATAAGATAAAAATTAAAAAGCTGATAATGTTCACAATTGACATTAATAAAATTCCATCTAAATTAGACATCCTCTCATTTAATCATTCCATTTCCAAACTGGCTAGCATATTATCATACAGAGACATGAATCCCTCCACTGTAATGGTTTTTCCCATTTTCTAATTGTGGGGGAAAAAACTCTCTCTTTTAACAATTGCCAGTTGTCTTACCAAATCATCCCACAATGAGGATGAAGATGTTAGGCTTATTCTTCTGCATAGAACAGTAAAAGTAGAACAGTAAATGTCTGACAGGATTTCAAGGCCGCTACCTAGTTTGACAGCAGTCCAAGGAGATTCAGGGAGAGCTTGCAACCCATGGTGGAGAGAGAGAGGAGAGAGAGAGAGAGAGAGAGAGAGAGAGAGAGAGAGAGAGAGAGAGAGAACTGGCTGTCTGAAAAATGCACAGGGAATTGTTTGGAAAAAGTAGGTGTGCCCAGAGGGGGTGGGTGTTGGGGGCGGTCTGAAGGTAGGAGCAGCCAGTTTAGGACAGATGAGTCCTGTGGTGCTTGAAACCCAGGTGCTTCTGGAGTTTGGGTGACATCTGGAGACTGTTTCAGAGAGGCTACAACAAAAAAAAAATCCCAAATTCATTCAGAGGCTTAGGGAAAAAAGAAAAAAAAAATCTAGCCAGAGCCCCATGTGTAGTTCCAGCCTGTGCCAGAGGCTAAAAAGCTGCAAGCAAGTAGCTCTTGTGAATTAGTACTCCAAACCTTGGACACCAAATGTGACATGATTAGTAAGAAAAAAAACCCAGAGACAAATATTGGGGTTCAACATGAAAATCAGAAAAGAAAAGCAATCAAGTCACTAGGGAGCTCTTACCTCTTTGAAATCTTCAGACTGCAAAGAAAGCTTTTAAATATCTCATCCTGCCTTATATTCCTCTCTAGGTCTGAGATTAAAGGTGTGCACCACCACTGTTAGGCCTCTATGGCTAACTAGTGTGACTGCTGGGATTCAAGGTGTGTGCCACCAGTGCCTGGCCTGTATGGCTGACCAATGTAACTGTTTTGCATTCTGTTCATCAAGCAATCTTTATTTATTAAAATACAAATAAAATGTCACTACAGTGGTGTTTTGTCTTTTCCTCCCTTTTGAGTGTGAAAATATCTTTTCACATGGCTCTTGAAAGTATACACATTTATCAACTTTAGAAAAATTAAGTTATATTTTCTGTAGAATTATTTTAATGAGATTTATCTAAATTGGAATCTAAAAATGCAACAAATAGTATATCTACATTGGCAAGCATATTCAGTGGCTAAAAGAATATATTGGAACAATATCTATCTTTTAAGACTAAATAGTGAAAAGAAAACTGAATGATGAGAAGTTAGCATTGGAAATAATGACTCAAATAAGGGAAAGCAGTGCTACAACAGAACTAGCATGCAAAAGGAACAAGAAAACAAAGGGAAATTCTTGGCATTTTATTAGTTCCAGCAACAAATACTGATTGAAATAGCACAGTGCTACTTCAACAATATTTCTCACCACATATGCTTACAGTTCTCCCAGTTAAGAGAAACTGAAAAAATACACCACCAGTGAGCAGAATAAAGAACAGAGTTACAGTTCGAAGAAGATGACAGCCTCATTTTGAGGACCCGTGTGCTCTCTTGAAAGGGGCTTTTTATAAATGTATACAGACGTTGCAAGAAGCTTAAAAGAAGAAAACTACTGTAAAAAATCAGACAAGCTGTTATTACTCTGCAAAGTAATAAGAATTGATTTATCTTTTTCATCAAGGCTTGACATTATTCTAAGAACTTCTAACTGTGATAACTTTCTATTTCATTTTATTGTTTTCCTTCTGGATAAAAAAGGAATAAAATGGAACAACTTTTCTAATTAATAATTATGCCCTCAAAATGATTGAACTGGATAATCGATTACTAGATTAATCCATATCTTACATGGATCCAATGAATGAGAATAAAAATAATATGGTACCTGTAACAACAGGGTATTGTTTGAGGTGAATATAGTTTTAAACCATAAAATTAAATAGGTCATGAATAAGAACATAAATGTAGTTAAGTACATTTCATATACGATTTCAGTCACTGCTTGGTGTAAAAGATTTAATGCCTCATTAACATCAAAGTGGAAATTTAGGCAATTTTTATATACAGATTCTAAAAATACTACATATTAACTGCATCCATATAAACTGGAGGAGACAAGCATTCTGATGAGCCAACGAGTACTGATTTTTAAAGTGTTGCTATTAAATAAAATACAAAATTCCAGTTCTCAAGCACTTAGACCACTAATTCTGAGGAGCAGAGAGGCAAACAATAAGTCCCCAAGCTTTGTGGAAATCTCTTAGGCAAGGACACAAGGCCTAGATCTCACTGAGTTTGACAATGAGCCAACAGTGGCACAGATAGTACTCAAAATCATCATCTAAGATAGAGTCACATTTGAAAATACTAAGCAAACACACACACACACACACACACATATACACTATTTATTTATTACATTAAGAACAGGAGATATTCTAGGTAGTGTCCTCTTTAAAAGCTGAATTATATGAACATATTGCATAGCTACTGTTATTTATATTAAAGCATCAAATTCAGGTTTTCCATGTACGTACACATTCTTTTTTTGTTTTTTTATTTAAATATTTATTTGCTTAATACCAGTTGTTTACTGTTAAGACTAGAGATTTTCCTACATGAAGAAAAATAACAATAAAAACAATTAAGTATTCCACAAAATTTAGTTCTGTATTATGTTACGATTTGAATTTATTCTTTCTCAAAGTTAATTTTATATTCATAAATCTTTATTAAAGTTTTTGCTGAAGCAACTTGATTTAAAATAATAGTATGTTTCTGCCAACAGAATAAATCTCAAATAAGCAAACATCATATAAAGGAAGATCATGGCCTTTTGGTGATGAACTCAGACTTAAAATAAAAAACATGAGAAAATGTAAATCTTACAATAAAAGTGACTTTAGTGTCACTAAAATTTTTTTTTGTATTTCAAAAAAGCCACTTTATTGAGGAAAAAAGTCAGGTTGAATGGGGTTTACTTTTGCTACATAGTTCCATTCTATTTATTTTTTATCTTTTTTATCTAAATGTATATTTTTTATTGCTTTATAGATAATACCATTCAAAATTTCCACCTCCTCCCCTCCTCCCATTTCCCTCCTGCTCCCCCACTCACCCTCCCTCCTCACCCTCCAGTCCTAAGAGAGCAGGGGGGGGCAGGGTCTGTGGAACAAAGAAGCCCCCGCAGCAGGAGCTGGAGGGGGCCTGTACTCCATTCCTGCGACCAGCAGTCCTGGCGGGCACACACTTACCCCTCCGGATGGATCTCCTCCGTGTAGGAGCAGGGACTCTCTGTACACATTCTTGTGATGGTTACTGTAATTTAACTCTAGGAGATTAACAAAAATATAACATTATGACAATTCACTTAACATCTCTGTGGCCCAGCAATGGTTCCCTTGGCATTTATAGATGCTTCTGTTCAGTGTACCTATGGAGAAACTGAAAGGTACACATCCCAGATTCTAAGAAGCTATGGCTCTAGAGATTATTTAGATTTTTCTAAAGATATCGCTTGCCTAAATCTTGAATTTCAAGAAAGAAATCATTAGAAAGAGAAGGTAATCATAAAGAACCTTGTTCTCTTTATATCCACTGAGTAGAAATAAGAGTTAATCAGTGTAGCTTTTTCTGTTGTGAGATAGTACCTTTTTATGAAGCCCTGGGTGGTCTGAATTACATTAAATAGATGCAGCTGGCCTGGAACTCAAAGAGGTTCACCCACCTCTCCTTCTCTCCTGCTGGGATTAAAGGTATGTACCAATAGGCATCAGTGCAGCTTCGTGATTCCTAGTCTCTGGTCAAGGCAATGGATTCCCAGATTGATTTCTACTGGTTGTTGTCTTGCTTCAGGGTTGTAACTGAGGTAGTATGATTCTAACATCAGTAACCAAATTCCCCCAATTTTTGATTCTCAGAGACAGAAACCCAGTGGGCTGGTTCTTCTACATTTTTCTTAATAATAGGGACCAAAGTTAATGATCTTCAAGACCTGTCACAGTTTTATTATCATTTACTTTCCATATTAAACCTCTCTGCCTAAGTTAGATAGATTCATTAACTTGATTCTCAATGGGGTTAAAATATTATCATAAGAACTGTCTGAGTGGTGAGCCCAAGGCACTCAGACAGTGTGCTCGGTCATCAGTAAAAATTAAAACAATAAGTAGCTTACATACTGAAGTAGACTGCATTTGAATGAAAACTGGATTCAGTGAGCAAATAAAAACAATGATACTCTGTATGTTTTTCCAGAATCAGTCAAGACAATTTTCTGGTACAAATAAAATATTTTCACATTTACTTTTTACTTTTATTTTGTTTTTTATTTTTCTGCTCTCATTAACAGCTAAATGGAAGCAGAGCAGAGTCAATTAAAATATTAAAGGACTGGTCTATATGGGTCATCATTGGAGGCAGAAGCAATTGATGCACATGATCAAATGATGAATTAAAGTGCTGTGTATTCTTACAACAGATCAATACTGTTCTGCTATAATTAATCAGTCTCACTACGTGAATCCAGACTGGTTTTTTTTATTTAAATCTGAAATTGAATTTCAGAAAACAATTTAAATAAATGTCTTGCTATTCTTATAAATTCCAAGAAGAATTTCCAATTATGCAAACAGTTTGAAGGACAATTAAATAAGTAAATAACTTTTGATCTAGGTTGTTGCTCTAAGACAAGGCTCCAGAAAGTTGAAAAATACAGCAAAATAATTAACTTAACAACATGATACTAAATTGTTTAAACTATGTATACGTGTGTGTGTGTGTGCCATATTGTAGGTATACATGATACCCTATGTGTACATGCATTATGTTTAGCCGTACCATTCATCTCCCATCATGTTACTCTCCTGTATGCAATGATCATCCATTTAATCAGTTCCCCCATCGTCTGTGGAGTTTCTTTTTTGTGCTACCCTGTGCTCTTCTGTTTGAAGTCCTACATATTTTAACATGCATGTACACGTATCTTTTTTTTTTCCGAGACAGGGTTTCTCTGTGAAACAGTCCTACTGTCCTGGAACTCACTATGTAGACCAGGCTGGCCTTGAACTCACAGAGATCCGCCCGCCTCTTCTTTCTGAGTGCAGGGATTAAAGGCATGAGCCACCACTGCCTGGCGCATGTACACTTTTCTTAACATAGTACCAAATGGCATATGTGTTTTACATTTATACAAAATATAATTGTCCTAATACTTCCTTCTAGCTACTATATAGTATAACTGTCCAATTTTAAAATATGCAGTTATTTTTCTGTTTTCTTCCTGTTGGTTTTAAGATTATAATAGAATTACATCACTTCCCCCCTTCTCTTTGATCCATCTCAAACCCTCCTATATACCCCTCCTTGCTCTCTTTCAAATTTATGGTCTTTTTTTTTATTAATTGTTGCTATTTCCATATATGTAAATTCATATACATGTGTATTCCTAAATTCCCTCTCTGTCTGTGTAATATTACTTATTCATGTCTATTGTGGTTGTCCGTATTCAACTCATGTTTAGCCATGACGCTGGGGAGAACTTTTGAATGTAGCTTCTGCCTTTACTAGGAGACACTCTCTCACAGAAAACTTCCCGAGACTCTGGCTCTTACAGTTATCTCCATTTATTTCACAAGCCTGAGCCTTGGGGGCAGAAGTTGTTTTGTAGATGTATACGTTGTGACTGACTTTATAACTCTACTTGTTATGGTTCCTCATAGTGATCTCTGTCTGTTACAAAGAGTAGTTTCCTTTATGAGAAAACTACACTTATCTTTGGATAGAAGGACAAATATCTGGTGTAGTCAGAGATTATTCAGGTTTAGTAGAGTGGTGGTTGTTCTCCAACAAAATTCATGATGTCACTAGGACTGAGTAGCTGATCAAGTTTCTAGTAATAGTCATGATATCCCTCTTGTTGATAGAGACTTAAGTCCAACCAGGGAGCTTTTGGTTACTGTCAAGGTATGCGCACCATGACTACATCCTTACACAGTTACTGTGACATACTGTTTGAAGGGTCATAGGTGTAATAGCTAAGTAGGAGTTTGTTTCCCTACTTTGGAAACTTTCACGGTGCCATGAAAGCTAATCCTCAGGTAGGAGACATTCAGGTCAGTCAGTTCCAGCTCAGGTACTTCTGAGTCCTGTGTTTGAAGTTCATGTCTTCAACAATAGAGACTCACCTTCCCCTCTGGATAGGGCATTCAAAGACAATAGCTTGTAAGGTTTTGGAAGTATCTTGGATAGCACTGACCAACAACTCAAAAGAAGGATGTACAGGCCTGATGGTCTTAGATTCTTTGAGGGAAAATTATAAGACCTGAAGAAAACAATCATTTAAATTATATGTGTATATTTATACATAGTCTTACATGTATTATAAATTTTTATTTTTTTAGATTGATAGCTAATAATATGATTCCTTTATTTCTTATTCATTCTTAAGTGTTATTTTACCCTACTATCTCTTTCTTCCGTATTTAGCTCCCTCATCCTTTTTTGTCTGTTATTGCTCAATTCTTGGGCAAATGGATTTCTATTCAAGTAGTCCTTTCCTATATCTATATCTTATAGGGCACAATCTATGTATTCATCTAGAAAATTCAGTGTTTCCAGATTAATATTTAGATCTTTTATCCATTCAGAGTTAATCTTTGTGCTAGGTGTTAGACAAGGATCTAATTTCATTCTTCTACATAAGGACATCCAGTTTTCTCATCACTATTTGTTAAAGATGCTTCTCCAGCTAATGTTCTTGGCATCTTCGTCAAATGGTAAATGTCTAATGTTAGGTGTGCTCATGTTTTGGGTCTTCAATTTTGTTTCATGGGTCTTCATATCAGTTTTTGTGACAGGACCATGTTGTTTTTCATTACTGTGAATCAATAATGCCTGTTAAAATCTGAAATGGTAACACATCCAGCATTGTTCTCTTTGCTCAGGATGGTTTTGGCTATCTGGGGTCTTTTGTGATCCCTTGAATTTTTAGACAGTTTCTTTTACTATATCTGTGAAGAATGATGGAAATTTTTGATTCTGATTTTATTGACTCTATAAATGGCTTTTGCTAAAATGTTTATTTTCAGAGCATTAATTCTACCAAACCATGAGTATCAGTTGTCTTTCCTCTTACTAATGTCTTTTCCTATCTCTTTCTTCAGAGATAAGTTTCATTGTAGACATTCTTCACTTCCTGAGTTATGTCTATTCCTAGATATTTTATTTTCTTTGAGGCTATTGTGAGTGGAGGTATTTCCATAATTTCTTTCTCTGTTTGTTTGTTGCTGGTGTAAAGTAAAGCTACAGATTTATGCAAAATTTTATTCTTTGTCCAGCCACATTGTTCAATTTGTTCATTATTTCTAGATGTTTTCTGTAGAACTTGGGGTATCTCTAATGTATCATCTGAAATATGGTTGGTATGACTACTTCTTTTCCTATTTGTAACACTTTATAAGGGAAGTGAAACTCTTTTTGCCTTATTACTCAAGAGAGTACTTCAAGCATAATATTGGAAGGGGTTGGGAGAATGGGCATTACTATCTCTTTTCTGACTTCAGTGGGATTGCTTCAAGTTTTCCTCAATGTAGAGTGGTATCGACTGTGGGTTTCTTGAGCATAGGTTTTGTGATTTTACATATGGTCCATTATCTATTCATGACATCACTAGGAGGAATCTAGGTTTTTAGGGATAAAAAGGGAAGTATATGGAGTTTTAATTATATTGTAATCTTCAAAATGAATTTTAATAAAATAATGAAAATAAAGACTACATATTAACCTAAATTTTAAAAATATAGCTTGATAGCCATGTAGTCTACTCTTGAATTTTCAGGAAGCATCTAACCTAAGTCTGTTCCCTGAGTCATACAGACAAAAAGGTTATTGTTTCACTCAAAATACATCAGCATTGGCTCTACCGTATAATCAAATGAAATCTAAGAGTTTCTGAAAGGGATTCAAAACATAAGCTAAATCATAGAAATTTAGTAGAAATTCTCTATAATCTTGTATGTGTTAAAATCTTATAATAGCATGTGGTATGAGTTACAAATATAAGACATTGGTACAGGTTAAAATGCACATATATTGTAGAGTTTTCACTGTGTCATGAGAAACTTGACTATACTGTTTATGGGTTATGCTGAAAGTAAAATGGCACTTATTACTTTATTATTAATGTATTTTAAGGTCATCAATCTCTATTTTTCTACTTGCTAATGCCTCTATTTGACACTTCGCAGCCTCCAAAACTATGGCAGAAATTTCTATTCCTTAAAAGTAAACAGTCACGAGACATGCTGACACACCCCTCTAATTCCAGTACTTGGGAGGCGAGAGGCAGATGGATCTCTGTGAGTTTGAAGCCAGCCTGATCTACAAAGTGAGTTCCAGGACAACCAAGACAGTTACACAGAGAAACCCTGTCTCATAAAACAAAAAGCAAAATTAGTTAGTTAAATGATTAATTAAAAGAGCCAGATAGGGGTTGGAGAGATGATTCAGCAGTTAAGAGTACTGACTGCTCTTCCAGAGGACATGGGTTTAATTCCCAGCACCCACATGGCAGCTCACACCTGTCTGTAACTCCAAGATCTGATACCCTCACACAGGCACATATGCAGGCAAAACACCAATACACATAAAATAAAAATAAATGATTTTTAAAGTATACAGTCTTGCATCCTACTACAGCAGTAAACATTAATAGAATTATATAGACCATATAAACTCAGGTATTTCAAGTTGTTTTTGTAGGTCACGCATTTGCATGGAACACCAACGCTTTCGGGAGTCAAGTTGTGCTATGTAGTCAACCTAAAATTTCAGCTTCAAGAACTAGATTGATAATAAAAGAGAGAATGAAGGTTTCGGAGGTAGCAGAAAAGATTAGCATCCTGAATGAGAAGATTATGAAGCAGGCAGTGGTTTCCGCCTTTACTGTTAGACAAGCGCCTTGCTGCGGGCCTTAACAAATAGAACCTGAAGCAGGAACCACTAAAAGCCTGTAGCTCTGTGAGTATCTCCTCTAGCTACGGCAGCCTCGAATTAAGGTGCTGTGCACTAAAGACAAGACTCAGGGAATGACGCCTCATGCCTACAATCCCAGAACATGGGAAGCTGAAACAGGATGATGAGGAGTTCAAGTCCAGCCTCTACTACATAGCAAACTCAAGATGCCATTGCTACAGAAGACCTTGTCTCAAACCCTAGAAACAAACATATACAAAAAGGAGGGGAAATTCCATCCTGCCTGCCACCTGGTACTCCTACCAAGAGTCCCTCCTGAAGTTACCTTTACTGTGGTAGAAATGACGACTCAAGCAGGGCAGCGGTAGTGCACATCTTTAATCCCAGTGCTCAGAGGAAGAGGCAGATCTCTGAGTTTAAGACCAGCCTGGTCTACTGAACAAGTTCCAGGTCTGCCTGGGCTATACAGAAAAGACTGTTCAGTGACATAAAGGATGACTGTCTGGTTATATGAGTCAGTTTTAATTAAACGGGACAAAATTTATGCAAATATTTCTGCCGCCAATGCTTTAATTATATATTGTCTCTATGTGGTGATGTATAGTGTGATTTTGTGCATGGTCCAAACCAGGGGGTACCTCAGCTGCCCTTCAGGTGATGCCTTGCTCTGCATGTATGATGTTTCCTACCCAGCTTGTTTTCCTTCGTGACTGGAATGTTTCCCCCACCAACTTCCCCTCCCCCCACTGCATTACTGTAATCATTGTAGGTTTCCTTTCACCTTTGCATACAAAGGGGATGTCATCTGTTTTGTAAAGTTATACATCTTTCCATTTCTTTCCCTTTGTAGATCTAGGTCTTTACAGAGAATGTCTCATTTACTGCTGAAGTCCATTCCCCTCCAGCTGTAAGGGTTGACTCATCACTTTTCAGGGAAACTCTTTTAAACAGATGCGTTTGAACTCCATAAGTCAGGGAGAGATGACTGAAGCGTTGATAAAGGAGTGGCAGGGAGGAGAGAGCTTTCTATTGCATGTTCCCACTGTCTGATTATCTCACGGAGAAAAAAAAATGGTTAGGAAATGAGAGGTTTCAGGGGGCTGCAGTCTAGTCCCAGGAAATTGTGGGTAGCAGAATGGCAGACTGGGACAAAATGGAGTTTCTGCTACTAACTAGGATCTAACACCCTGTCCCTTTCCCCTTCTCCCCCATCACCAGCCCATTCTAACACAAACTTCCTCTTTTTCTTCTCCTAAAAATGACACCTGCAAGGTCATTTGCTGCTATTTTCTGCAGGAGTCAGAAAGCAGCCACTTTAACTTTGCTTCCTTGCCTAATAAAGGATCTCTGTGAAAACAGGTGTTTGGTGTGGTTTGTGTCTAACCCAGGGCCCACTGTGCAGGGGGTCCCCTTTACCTTCTGACTCCTGGGGTCCAAGTGGTTGTTTCCTCTCCATCCACAATACCTGCCTGTTGAGGGAGCTCATGGCTGGGCATCCACCCTTAACATAAACTTTTTATTGTATTGATTTGGTTTGGTTTTTCAAGACAGGGTTCCTCTGTGTAACAGCCCCAGCAGGCCTCAAATTCACAAAGATCTGCCTGTCTCTGCCTCCCAAGTGCTGGGATTAAAGGTGCGTATCACCACCACCCAGCTAACATAACCTTTTGCAGAAGATGTGAGGCCGGAAAAGATTCCATTTTTATGCTGGGACCTTGTGGGACTTCAAACTTCACCCCCACCCCTGAAGAAAGCCGGGGATCGCTAGCCCCCTTTTAGGGTAGTATTAGCTAATGGAAAAAACCCAAGCTACACAAAACTGCTGACAAGATGCTGACCGCCTAACTTACCCTATCAGTTGAGTAACAATGGACCAATCAGGTAAGTCTCCAGGCAGACCCTATGTTAGCAAAGGGTCAGCAGATGTCTGGAGGACGTAACCAGGGGCGCTGTTGCTATCCCCCTTAGATACTAATAGCCAATCAGGAACTAACAGCTGAGCTTTACCTCGCCTTTAGCCAATTGTGATATCGGATAAGTACTTTTGTATTTTAGATGGGACGAAATGGTGATGGATAAGAGAAGATTCTGGGACAGAAGGCTAGGTTATCCATTTCAGCAGAAGCTGAGTGACGGACAGAAACTTTCACAGGGTCTGCAGCAGATAGAGAAAGAGGACTTGTCCAAGCAATCTGAAACAGTGACCTGAGAACACAGAATCATAAAAATTCTCTGTCTAGAGATGGAACGTTATTTAATAAAATAAAACATGCAATGTTCCTTTAAATTCTTCTAAATTTTATGTGCATGGGTGTTTTGCTTGCATGAATATCAGTGTACCACATGCATGCATGGTGCCTGTAGAGACCAGAAGAAAGTATTTGTGTCTAGAATTGGAATTATGAATGACTCTAAGCTGCCATATGTATGCAGAACACTGAACCCAGGTCTCCTGTAAGAACAGTAAGTGCCTTTAACTGCATAATCATCTCTACACTCCTATAATGTTATCTCAAAAATAGAAATGTGGGCATTAGAAAATGACTTTTAATCTTCTCTTGGCCTCAAAGGGGGATAGCCTAAAACAATAATGTTTTGAAGGCTATGGAAATAGGTGTGGGTGGCTGGAGAGACGACTCAGTGGTTAAGAGCACTGCCTGCTCTTCCAAAGGTCCTGAGTTCAATTCCCGGCAACCACATGGTGGCTCACAACCATCTGTAATGAGGTCTGGTGCCCTCTTCTGGTCTGCAGACATAATACACACAGACAGAATATTGTATACATAATAAATAAATATTTTAAAAAAATAGGTGTGGGGAAAAAATCTCAACAAGTTAATAACAGCAACGTCATCTTTGGAAGAGTTGGGAAAAAAGGCCTAAGAACCCCCAATGACCTCCCAATTCAATCTTCCTCTGCTGGCCCAGAAAATGCCTGTCAGTGACCCAGGAGGTCCCTGACGCTGTTGCTACTACGGTCATCAGGAAACCAGATTTAATTCCTGAATAAACCAAAAAAATCACTACAAGGTGATGTGCAAACTTGCATGGATAAGCCAGGAACACCGATTATGTATTTTTAAGAAATGATCTCACTATGTATCCCAGGTTAACCTTGAACTTATGATCTTTACCTCCTGCATTGAATGATAGGATTGCAGGCAGATATGCTCACACCTAACTATAGCTTGATTTTATGTAGACTTTAATATGTCTTGAACATATAGTTGCACAGTCTTATTTAGGTTTGTTTGGGTTTCTGTTTAATCTTTAATCTTGCAATACCCAGATCCCACATTCAAACCAATTGATTTGGGGAGATGTGATTTTTCACGTGGGGCTAAGTCCTTGCCTTTATTTCACAAAAATGTGCTGATTTGATGAAATGGAAATACTATCATTTATGGGAAAATACCTACTCCAACTTCTTTCACAGGTGGCAGTAGACTTTTTTTATGCCATTGTAACATGTTGAGAGGATGATACAGAAATTTTGATAAGAAAAAATGGCAATAAAACCAGTAGTACTAAACATTAAAAGTATCCGTTGAGCCTAGAGAGAAATTTGATGGAGCATTTAAAGAAAGATGGCTATCTTGCATAGAGTTTAGAATCCTACATAAACTAAATTTGGAGGTATTGTTTGCTATCCTATACATATCTAGTGAAATTAAGTTACTTAAATTCTCTAGTTTCTAACATCCTAAAATTAAAACGGGGAATGTAAATAACTGCTTCCATTAACTGTTACATAAACTGAATAAAGAAAGACATCTAGCACTCTTCCTATATCTTCCAAAAGGAAGATCTGTGTCTGGAAACAGAGAAATTAATTTCTTTTGTCAGAGAGACATACAATATATGGACCCTTAGACAATAAGTTACCTGGATGCCAGAGATTCACAATCTCCAGGAGAGTGGATTTCTAACAGTCAAGGCATGCCATGACCTCAAGTACCACATATTCCACTGAGTCTTTTATCTGACATCCCAAGTCCATTTCATGAGGATAAGGAGCCAAGATTGTCACCATCAGTCTGGATAAGACAAAAAACATAGGATTGATTCTAAATATGATTAAATATAAATTATAATTGTATTTATCTAAACATATCAGATTAGATTCTTGTTATAGTCTGAACATTTTGTTAGTTTCATGGGTACAAAGAGATAGTTCTTGTTTCTGTGAACATTTTCCTCCACTCTCAGTTTCAAGTCTAAGAAAATTACCTTCACTCCCTCCATGAGGTATTCTGTTGCGCAGTACTGAATACAAAATTTAGTGATTACAAGCACTTGGAAGGAATCTGCATCGAATTTATATCTGCAGCAATTGCCTAATGCCTGAGAGATATATATTCAGCACACAATTCTAATACTCAAAAAGGTAATACAAATAAATGAGAACCAAGACAGGCACCCACCTTTCCAGAATAGATCCCAATGACCCTGTATGTCAGAAACCATACCTGAGCACTCCTCCATGTCAAGCATGTCCTTCTCAGGTGTGAATAACAAGATCAACACATAGAATAGACTGATACAAAATTAGTAGAAGTTGACAAAAGTGGAAATCCTAAAGAATAGTCACCACAAATGCAGATAATAAAATTTGATAGTGTTTTTTATCAATTGCCATGAATTCAGAACATGCTTTTCTTATTAAAACATTTCCAACTTAAATAAATTCTCAGAAAGAATGTTACTCAGTGGAAATTACATTATAGAATCTATTTGCTTAATCTAAATGCCATCTTAAATATCTCAGTCACACAGGTTTGTAGCAACATTACTCATATACTTGTTGCCTGTGGAGCTTGACGGGCCAGGAACAGGAAGGATCAGGTGTGGGGGAGGATGGAGGAAGAGAATCCTAGGAGAGACTACTGGAATTGTGGGGCATCTTGGGGACAATCTAGAAAGCTAGCACAAGGGAAATTCCAGGAATCCATGAAGGTGACCCTAGCTAGACTTCTAGCAGTGGGAGATATGGAACCTAAACAGGCCATCTCCTGTAACCTGGCGAGATTTCCAGTGAAGAGACTGGGCCACCAATCCAAACACATAAACTTCAAGCTAAAATTTGTCCTGCCTACAAGGTATGCTTGGTATAGGTGACACCGAAATTTTGGGAGTGGCCAATCAATGACTGATGTAGCTTAAGATCCACGCCATGAGAGGGAACCCACCCCTGACATTTCCTAGAGAGCCAGGACCCAGAGGCTGGACAGCCCAAAGACCTAGGATAGAACCAAACACAACGGGAAAATAAAGGGGTGTGTGTGTGTGTGTGTGTGTGTGTGTGTGTGTGTGTGTGTGTGCAATTATTCCTAATGATACTCTGATATACTTCTAGATCAGAACCTAGGCCAACTGTCATCAACAAGGCTTCATCCAGCAACTGGTAGAAAGGGGAGCAGAGATTAGGCAGACCTTAAGGAATCCTGCAGAAGTGGTGAGGAAATGACTGTAGGAGCCAGAGAGGTCAAGGACATCATAAGAAAACCCACAGAATCAACTAACCTGGGCACCATAGGTGCTCACAGAGACTGAACTGCCAACCAGGGAGCCTGCATGGGACTGACCTAGGCCCTCTGCATATATATTACAGTTGTGTTGCTTGATCTTCTTGTGGGTCTTCTAACAGCGGAAGCAGGGGCTGTCTTTTGACTCTTTTGACAGCTTTTGGGATCCCTTCTCCTCATACTGGGTTGCCTCATCCAGCCTTCAGTTTGGCACACCATGTTTGGCTGATAACCATGGGAGACCTGCCTCCTCTGAATAGAAACCAAGGCGGAATGGATGGGGGAGGGGACAGAGAGGAGATGGGAGGAGAGACTAGGAAGGGAGGAAGCAGTGGTAGGATTTTATATATATAAACAAAAAAGGCATGTTGATATCAATCCTGTCAATGCTGTGAATCTGAACAATTTAGTTAATTTACTCAGTGTTTTGTTTTAAGATTAATTTAATATGCCCACATCATAACTTTGTGATCATTAGATGATTTAATAACAAAGTTCTTGGAAATTGTAATTACTCAGGGAGGGGGTTTGTTATTACTATAACTACACAGGCAGCTTTTACATAAATTAAAAAATGAAGAAAGGAAAAAAACCCTCTTTCCTTTTGTGATATGCCTTCACCACTTGTGGCGAAATTATTAAATAGCAGGCTGAGGTGGGCTCTGTGTTTTCTGGAAACAGAAATTGCAAAATATATAAATTGCTGTTCCAGTCAGTCAGGAAAGAGAGAAACAAAGCCCGTACCCAACCCACTGTCCCCTCATACTGCCTAGCATCCCAGCTCTGTGAATAGGTGCCAGCTATAGTGGACAGGTCTTCCTGTTATGAACCTAATCAGACACACTGACCCTATCCCAGACATGCTCAGATGCCACCTCTCACCAGCCACCACAACTGTCTAACTGCAATCTTAACTATCCTACTGAAAACAAATGATGGGAGCTGAAAAAAATGATTCAGTTAGTCGTGTGCTTGTCTTGCAAGTACCAGGACCTGAGTTTGATTCTAGGACCTATGTAAAAATAGCTGGACCTGAATGGTGCATGTTTGTCATACTAGTGATGGGAAGCAGAAAATGGCAGACCCTGGAGCCAGGAAGACAGCCTAGCCTACCTTTCATATTCCAGGCCAGTGGAGGCCCATCTCTAAAGAAAAACAATGGGGACAAAAAAGAAGAAAAGGAGAAAAAGGATAGTAGCTAAAGGATGACATTCAGAGTACGCATACACCCCTCCACGCATGCATACCTGCAGGCACACACAAACACACATGCTCAAAAATAAATGGATAAATAGACTATTACAATTTATTTGTTAGAATCTTAACATTATTAACATATTACTAGTAAGTGATACTAGTTAAATATATAACTATAATAAAATAATAATGCTAGAAGATACTTAAAAATAACTTAATCCAACTTATATGATATAAATTATTTTTTAAAAAGTTATGTTTTAAAATTACATGGGATTTTTAAATGGATCTATTTCTAAAAGATCATGCATTTGCAAAGTTATGCTTTTTAACATTATTTTATTTGAAAACACTGAAGTGATATTTTAGTATTTAAAATTATTGGGGAGGTTGTTTGTTTGACTGGTTGGTAGTCAAGACAAGGTTTCTCTGTGTAACTGCCCTGGCTATCCTGGAACTTGTTCTGTAGACCAGGTTGGTCTTGAACTCACAGAGGTCCACTTGCCTCTGCCTCTCAAGGGCTGGGATTAAAGACATATGCCACCATTGTTAGGCATTAAAATGATTTTATTGCATGTGTTGATCATTTCTAATCTAACTGCTGCCATCTAGAGAACTAATTGGTTTCCCTCCTTTAAACTGTCAAATGCAATATTAAATTATCAAAAATAATTACATAAAGTATATATCCACACACTATGCAGGTGAAATAGAATAAGGCAGAACAGACCAATTACTAGACACAGATACCTCAAATCATTCAGTGATTTACTAACATCACTACGAGCTCCATGGGAGAGGAAACGGATGCAGACCAGGGACATTTGCGGAGGCAGGACTGAGTCAGTGACGTGGGCTGGAGATGGCCTGAGACAGCAAACTCTGTGAGTGGGAGCGGATCCAGAACAGGGACATTTACGGAAACAGAACTGAGCCAGCAACCTAGGCTGGAGCAGACCTGAGACAGCGAACTACACAGGAGCAGGTACAGGGGAGCAACTGTTGAGGGCTGGACCAGAGCCAGAGACCTCTGCAGGTCCAGGCATAAGTCTGGGACCTACAAGGGTATAGGCAGAATCCAGAGACCTCTGCAGGTCTGGGCATGAGTCTGGGACCTTCCAGGGGTAGACCTGAGCCAGGACTCTGAGGGTCCGGGAGTGAGTCTGGGACCTCTGAGGGAGTAGGCAGGAACCAGAAACCTCTGCAGGTCCAGACATGAGTCTGGGATCTCTGAGGAAGTAGGCCTGAGCCAGGTCCTCTGCGGGCCTGGGCACACCCAAGTCTGCCAGGTCCAAGGGAGTAGATCAGAGCCAGAGACCTTTGCGAGACCAACGCCCAAGCCAGGGACCTCTGCAGAAGTAGATTCAGACCAGGTACATTTACAGAAACAGGTCTGAGCTGAAAACCTAGACCAGAGCAGACCTAAGACAGCGAACTCCACAGGAGCAGAGCAAACTCTGGGAGCTCTGAATGACCTCCAGAAAAACAGAGTGACCAATGGGGTAACTGGAACCGTGGCACTGACTGCACCCCAAGGAACAACCATCTGAGCGTTGGATCCACTGGCACCAGGAAGACTGATCATCAGAGTCACAGACAGCCCCAACTACACCAATTAGAAAAAAAAGATGGATAAACAAAATAAGAACACACACACCACCACCACAAAGACCAACACCAGTAAAATCTAGTGACCCTACAACAGCAAGGCTTGAACAACCAAATGTAGATGAAGCAGAAGAAAATGACCTTAAAAATAACCTCAAAAGAATGTTTGAGGCTCTTAAAGAGGAAATGAGAAATTCCCTCAAAGAAATGGAGGAAAAGACAAACAAAAAATTGGAAGACATCAACAAATCCCTTCAAGAAAACCAAGAAAAAGCAATCAAACATATGATAGAAACTATTCAAGACTTGAAAACTGAAATAAAGACAATAACGAAAACACAAGCCAAGGGAATTATAGAAACAGAAATCATGAGAAAACTATCAGGAACCACAAATGCAAGCATAAACAGGAGAATACAAGAGATGAAAGAAATAATCTTAAATGCTGAAGACAATAGAGGAGATAGATTCATCAGTTAAAGAAAATATTAAATCTAACAAAAGCTCAACATGAAATATCCAGGAAATATGGAACACCATGAAAAGACCAAACCTAAGAATAATAGGTATAGAAGAAGAAGAAAAAGTTCAACTCAAAAGCACAGAAAATATATTTAACAAAATCATAGAAGAAAACTTTTCCAACCTAAAGAAAGATATGCCTATGAAGATATAAGAAACTTACAGAACACCAAATAGAGTGGATAAAATAATCCCCTGGCCACATAATAATTATAACAATAAACATGCATAACAAAGAAAGAATATTAAGAGCTGCAAAGGAAAAAGGCCAAGTAACATCAAGGCAGACCTATCAGAATTACACCTAACATCTCAATCAAGATAATGAAAACCAGAAGGTCCTGGTCAAGCATTATGCAAGCATTAAGATAACATGGATGCCAGCCCAAACTTCTATACCCAGCAAAACTTTCAATCACCATAGAAGGACAAAACAAGATATTCCATGACAAAAACCAAATTTAACCAATACCTAGCCACAAACACAGCCCTACATAAAGTACTAGAAGGAAAACTCCAATCCAAGGAAGTTGGCTACATCAACAAAAACATAATCAATTGATGACCTCACAGCAGCAAATCCCAAAGAAAGGAAAACCACACAAATTAACATCACCAACAACAAAAAGGAAATTAACAGAAGATAGCAATCACTGGTCATTATATCTCTTAATATAAAGGGACTTAACTCACCTATAAAAAGACACAGGCTGTTGCAGGAAGAGGGTCCTGCTTGTTCATCCCTGCCACCCGGCTAGCTTCGCCCCAAAATAACCACACAGAAATTGTATTAATTAAATCACTGCTTGGCCCATTAGTTCTAGCCTCTTATTGGCTAACTCTCACATCTTGATTTAACCCATTTTTTTTTTATAATCGCTATATCGCCATGTGGCAGTGGCCTCTCAGGAAAGATTTGGCACATCTGTCTCTGGTGGCTCTTTAGCAGCTCTCTCACTATGCTTCCTTCCTCCCAAAATTCAGTTCTGTCTTCCCAGCCTACCTAAGTTCTGCCCCTAACAGGCCAAGGCAGTTTCTTTATTCATTAACCAATACAAGCAACACACACAAAGAAGGACCTCCTACACCACACAGGCTAACCAATTGAATACAAAAACAAAATCCATCCTTCTGCTGCATACAAGAAACACACCTCAACCTCAAAGATAGACATCGCCTCAGAGTAAAGGGTTGGGAAAATATTTTCCAATCAAATGGACATAAGAAACAAACTGGAGTAGTTATCCTAATATCTAATAAAATAGACTTCAAATTAAAATCAATCAAAAGAGACAAAGAAGCATGTTTCTTATTAGTCACAGGAAAAATCCATCAAGAGGAAATCTCAATACTGAACATCTATGCCCCCAATACAAGGGAAACCTCACATGTAAAAGAAACACTTCTAAAGCTTAAATCATGCATTAAACCCCACACACTAATAGTGAGAGACTTCAACACTCCACTCTTACCACTGGACAGGTTAGTCAGACAAAAAAATGAACAGAGAAATAAGGGAACTAACAGATGTTATGACACAAATGGACTTTTTAAAAGAACTTTCTGTCTAGTCGTACTGTTTTGTATTTGTTGTTGTTTTTGGTTTTTTTTTTTCATTTTTTATTGCCTAAAAAAAATACCAATCCAAATTACCAGTCCCTCCTTCTCCCTCCACAGACCCTCCCCCCCACCCCTCCAACCCTAAGGGAGTGCCATGCACCCTGCCCTGTGGAAAGTCCAAGGCCCTCCCTACTACATCTAGGTTGAGCAAGGTTTACATCCAAAGAGAATAGGATTCCATGAAGCCGGTATATGCAGTACAGACACATCCCCATGTTACTATCAGTGACCCCTCAGACTACCCCAGCTGTCAACCCCCTTCAGAGGGGCTTGGTTGTTCACATGTTCATTCACTCCCAGTCCAGTTGGAGTTGGTGAGTTCCCATTAGTTCAAGCAAACTATCTCAGTGGATGACCCCCTCATGTCTTGAATTCCTTGCTCATACTCTCACTCCTTCCATTCTTCAACTAGATCTTGGGAGCTCAGTCCAGTGCTCCGATGTGGGTCATTGCCTCCGTTCCCATCTGTTGTTGGATGAAGGTTCTATGGTGATATTTAAGATAATCATCAGTCTGACTACAGGTGAGTTCAGACACCCACTCCTCTATTGCTTAGGGTCTCAGCTGGGTTCATCTCTGTGGGTTCTTGGGCATTTTTCTAGAGCCAGGTTCTTGCTAACTCAATAATGGCTCCCTCAATCAAGATATCTCTCTCCTTGCTCTCATATCTGTCCTTCCTCCATCTCGACCATCCCATTCCCTCAAGTTCTCCTCAACCCCCTTCTCCCCCCTCTACCTCCCACTCCCCTGCTCCCAAATTTTTGTCTGATTCCAATTTCCAAGTGGATCTATATATGTTTTTCTTTAGGTTCACCTTATTACTTATTACTTAGTTTCTCTAGGATGCTGAACTATAGGCTTGTTGCCCTGACACAAATGGTCTTAACAGACATTTATACAATATTCCATCCAAACATAAAATAATATACCTTCTCAGCACCTCATGGAACCTTCTCAAAAACTGACCACATACTCGATAACAAAGCAAACATCAACAGATACAAAAAAAAATTGGAATATCCCCATGTATCTTATCAGATCACCATGGCTTAAAACTAGAATTCAAGAGCATCACTAGTTCCAGAAAGCCCACAAACACATGAAAATTAAACAATGTTCACCTGAATCATCAATGGGTCAAGGAAGAAATAAAGGGAGAAATTAAAGACTTCCTAAAATTCAATGAAAATGAACACACAACATACTCAAATTTATGGGATACAATGAAAGCAGTGTTAAGAGAAAAGTTCATAGCACTAAATGCCTACATAAAGAAGCTGGAAAAATCCCACACTAGTGAATTAACAGAACATTTGAAAACTTTAGAACAAAAAGAAGCAAACTCACCCAAGAGAACTAGATGGCAGGAAATAATCAAATTGAGAGCTGAAATAAACAAAATAGAAACAAAGAAAACAATACAAAGAATCAACAACACAATAAGTTGGTTCTTCTAGAAAATCAACAATATAGCCAAACCTTTATCTAAACTAACAAAAGGTAGAGAGAGAATATCCAAATTAACAAAATCAGAAATGAAAAAGGGGACATCACAACAGACAAGGAGGAAATCAAGAGAATCAGGTCATGTTTCGAAAACCTGTACTCCGCAAAATTGGAAAACTTAAAGGAAATGGACAACTTTCTGGATAAATATCACTTACCAAAATTAAATCAAGACCACATAAGAAAACTGAACAGACCTATAACTGCTGAAGAAATAGAAACAGTCATCAAAAGTCTCCCAACCAAAAAAAGCCCAGGACCAGATGGTTTCAGCTCAGAATTCTATAAGATTTTCAAAGAAGAACCAATACTCCTCAAATTGTTCTACACAATAAAAATAGAGGAACATTGCTGAATTCTTTTTATGAGGCTACAATAACCGTGAAACCAAAATAAGATAAAGATATTACTAAGAAATAGAATTACATACCAATCTCACTCATGAACATTGATGCAAAAATACTAAATAAAATACAGGCAAATCAAATCCAAGAATACATCAGAACCATCATCTACCATGATCAAGTTGACTTCATCCCAGAGATGCAAGGATGGTTCGACATATGAAAATCTGTCAATGTAATCCACCATATAAACAAACTGAAAAATAAAAAACACATGATCATCTCATTAGATGCTGAAAAAGCGTTCGACAAAATACAACATCCCTTCATGATAAAGATCTTGGAGACAGCAGGGATACAAGGAAAATATCTAAACATAATAAAGGTAATATACAACAAGCCAACAGCCAAAATTAAACTAAATGGAGAGAAATTCACAGCAATCCCACTAAAATCAGGAACAACACAAGGTTGTCCTCTCTCTCCATATCTATTCAATATAGTTCTTGAGGTCCTAGCTAGAGCAATAAGACACCAGAAGGAGACTAAAAGGATACAAATCGAAAAAGAAGAAGTCAAACTCTTACTATTTGCTGATGATATGAAAGTTTACATAAGTGAACCCAAAAATTCTACCAAGGAACTTCTACAACTCATAAATACTTTCAGTAATGTAGCAGGATACAAGATTAACTTAAAAAAATCAGTAACCCTCATGTACATAGATGATAAATGGGCCAAGAAAGAAATCAGAGAAACATCACCCTTCGCAATAGCCACAAATAGCATAAGATATCTCGGAGTAACTCTTACCAAACAAGTGGAAGACTTATATGACAAGAACTTGAAATCTTTGAAGAAAGAAACTGAAGAAGACACCAGAAAGTGGAAAGATCTCCCATGCTCTTGAGTAGGTAGAATTAATATAGAAAAATGGAAATCTTACCAAAAGCAATCTACAGATTCAATACAATGCTTATCAAAATCCCAGCAAAATTCTTCACAGACCTCAAAAGAACGGTACTCAACTTCATATGGAAAAGCAAAAAACCCAGGATAGCCAAAACAATCCTGTACAATAAATGAACTTCTGGAAGCATCACAATCCCTGACTTCAAACTCTACTACAGAGCTAGTGGGGGGGATATAATATTGAGATAAATACTTTGCATTGATACGGATCTTGATCTATTGATAAAAAATTAAGGTCAGTTTTTTATACTATGTGAATGTATATACATATATATACACTCTTGTTTAAGGTATTATGGTTAGGAAGCTCATTTAAAAATGTAATGTATGGTTAAGAAATACAGATTAATAGATAGTCATATATAATAATCAAACTTTTAATTACATTAGTTAGGTTTTCTAGATATATAGAGATGTATTTCAGTTAGATAGATAATCTTCAACACTTCAAAGACCTACAGAATATGGCTTTTAAAAGGTTTTAAGAACCTAGACTTTTCTCAACAGTGAGACATGCGTGCATCTGGCAGCACCAATTACTTCAAGAGGATGACGAGCATCGAGGAGGCTCCTTATGGAGTTTTCTAGTCATCTGGGCAAGAAGCTGCTCTTGCCAGAACTGCTTGATGGTATGCTGCATGAACTGGACTTGCAGGAACCACATAAAAAACACTGCTGAACTTGCCAAAAGAGGTGAGACAGTCCTTCCTGCTTCATGAAAGAGCCTGCCAAACATTCTGCAGGACACAGAAGAAAATGACTGACAAACTGCAATTATAGGTGAAACATTGTTTCAAATTTCCTGCTTCATGGGAAAAAGTCTGTTATATACTATGGGCCTATAGGCTGAAGAGAGATGCCCCATTGTTACAGAAGAACTTTGAGTGACTGTTCAGGCAGTGAGATGTTTCTGTCAATTCTAGAGTTTTGGAAGTTGTTTTCAATACACTTCCTGTTTACTTAGGTAATATATCCTTCTGGGGTCTTTGATAGAGTTGAAGACAAATAGTTATAGTTATAATTTTCCTTAGTTATGATAAAAGATAAAGCAGTATAAATATTGTAACTGTAATTCTTGCTTGATACCTGTTTTGTTATATGTAATTTTACTATGTTAAAGTTAAAACCTTCCTATTTATTTAGATAGAAAAGGGGAAATGTATGCTGTGAATATGTTGTATTACTACTGGTTAACAAAGAAGCTGTTTTGGCCAATGGCTTAGCAGAATAAAGCAAGGCAGGAAATCCAAACAGAGATATAGAGAAAGAATAGGCAGAGTCAAGGTGACACCATGTAACTGCCAAAGGAGACAGATGCCAGGGTGTTACCAGGCCACGGTCTCATGGCAATACATAGATGAATAGAAATGGGTTAATTTAAGATGGAAGAGGAACATGCCTAAGGTATTTGCCAAACAGAGTTGTAATTAATGTAGTTTTGTATGGTTATTTGGATCTGGACAGCCAGAAAATGAACATGCAGTCTCCATTTACAAGAGAGAGGTGAGAGAAGGAAGAGAGGGAATAAGTGAAGAGACAAGAGGAGGAGGAAGAGGGGGTTATTTTAGGAGAGAGAAGCAGAAGAGAGAACAGAGAAAGGGTGGAATGACAGTAGGAAAGAGAAGAGAGATGAGAGAATAGAAAGAGGGGAGGGTAAAGAGAAGAGAATGAGAAAGAGAGAGATAAATGAAAGAGAATAGAGAGAGCAGAGAGAGGGAAAACATAGTGTGTGAAAAGAGATGAGAGAGAGGATAGAGAGAAGAGACAGAGTGAGCAGAGAGAAGAGTGCAAAGAGAGACAAAGAAGAGAATAAATGGAGGGAAAGCATAAAGCAAGAAAGAGACAGAGGAGAGAGGGTAAGATAAGATGAGAAAGAGCAGGAAGATGGGGAGAAGGGGAAGTGGAGAGAGAAGAGAAGAAAGGGAGTGTGAGGAGAGGGGAAAGAGAGAAGAAAAGGGGAGACAGAGGAGAGAGGGAAGAGGAGATGGGGAAAGGGTATGAGGAGAGAGAGGAGAAATAGGGGAGAGAGGGTAAGGGAGAGGACAGTAAGAGAAAGGGGGGCTAGAGATAAAAGAGACGGAATGAATGAGGAGAGGTATGTGAGGAGAGAGTAGAGGGGAAAGGAGACCTGGGGGAGAAAATGTGAGAAGACAAAGGGAGGGTGAGAAGAGAGATGGAGAGGAAAATAGAAGAGGGAGAGAGAGAAGAGAGGGGGAAAGAGAGTGGTGAAGAGAGAGGGAGGAGAGAGGTGATAGGGAGAGTGGAGAGAAGTTAGAGGTTAGAAAAAGTGTGAGGATAGATGGAGCAGAGATATGAAAGATAGAGAGAGAGAGTGGAAAGGGAGGAAAGGCTGAGGAAATGGGGGAGAATGAACAGAGTGAGTAGGAAGTCTCTTTAAAATATCCAAACTTTCTTTTAAAATCCAAAGCCTTTGTAAAACTCTAAAATCTTTTTTTGAAGTTTAGTTTCTCAGCTTCAGGCTCCTGGAAAATTAAATAAGTTAAATTTTTTTCTTACTTCAAGAGGGAATAATGAGGGCATAGACACAATCAAATCAAAACAAAACAAAACACCAACTCTGTAAACAGCATACTGTTCAATGTCTTGGATCCACTCATGGTTTTCTGGGCTTCTCCAAGGAACTCCACCCTCTGCAGTACACACATAGTACAC
>PVIU01020927.1:0-32807 GCA_004026605.1 Ondatra zibethicus | reverse complement strand
TACTACTCAGCGGTAAAAAACAAGGACATCTTGAAGTTTGCATGCAAATGGATGGAAATAGAAAACGCTATCCTGAGTGAGGTAACCCAAACCCAGAAAGATGATTATGGTATGTACTCACTCATTAGTGGACCCTAGCTATAAAATAAAGGTCACCAAACACTTAGCTCGCAAGCCCAGAGAAGCTGAATACCTAGATGATTCATTTTTGTTACATGTCTCAATCTGTAAAGCTATTCAGTAACACATAGCCATTACCTGAAACTATAAAATTCCTGTTTTTAATCTCATATTAAGAAGGTATTAAAATACAGCATATTTATTTCTCAACTCAGTTCATTTTAAAGAGAATTTTATTTGAAAATAGAGCTGAGGAATAGGAGTCACAAATTCCTCTGTGATCACTGATCTACTAAACAAGCCCAACTCTTTTATTATAAATGCTTGTGGAGAGAAATCATGGCTACAAAGATGACAAAAGAGCTTTCTGCACTGCCTTGTACTTGAATCTTTGGGGGTAAATGGGCTACAATTCTGATTCATGACAGAAAGTTCTAGAGAACAATCTCTGAAAATGAAAATTGTGTCAGGAGCTTTTGTATTTGATAGCGTGACTCTTAGAGGATAAACAGTCCATGGTGTATTAATTTCTGGATAACTGTAACAGAGGTTTTTTTTTTAGCCAAACCAAGATTTAATGCCCATTAGAGGTGATAGATTAATAGTTCTGAAATACCTTGTCATCTGTATATTCATAAAGGTGGCAATGAAGGTAATGGTTTCCATCTATTTTATGTAGTGTGCCTCATGTAGAAGTATCCCTGAGTTCCTGCAGCACTCATTAGACTCTATTTTCTTGATTTACTGGAGTTAGAAAAAAATCACTGTTTTCCTCTTCCTTTTTATTACATCAGATAACAAGTTCATTCCCAAGTCATTACTATATATATTATTCATTTCCTAGCTATTTTGCTAACGTAAAATAATATAACTTTAAAAAAATAGTTATCAAACAAACTCATGTATTACCTGCCCTTGCTATTTTGGTTTTGACAATACACTTATTGTCTGTAAGTTGCTGTTGCTTGTTAGCTACAATAATACTGTGTGTATAACCTATCATTTGTATGTCCATGTTTATATCATTAGCAATGTGGAAAAGAGCAAAAACAGGATCAATTCACAGAAGAACTTTATAAATTAAAGAGTATGTCCAAATCTGACCTATTCAAATGTGAAAATGTTTCACTAAATAATTGGTAAGTAATATCATTTAATTACTCAGGATAATGAATCAAAATGATTATTATATGCTTAACATTTCGCGGCCCCTAGTAAAGTTGATTCTCATTTGGTTTAATAAAAAAAACTACAATTCGTAGAAACTTATGCCACACAAAATGAAGAGGTGACTCTGTGAGTGATGTGAGGAGCTGGATAAGGCTAAGGAAGGTAATAGTCACATTACCAATTATTCATAAATCAAACAACATTTTAATGGAATTTACTTATTCAATAAATTTAGTATTTAGTTTTAAACTCTGAAATAAAAATCCATCAATATTAAATTAGTATAGCTAAATCAATCACCATTTTATTTTTAAATTAAAATAAGTTTCTGATAACATTGCTATAAATGCAAGCAAACACATATCTTTGTGGCCTTCTGTTAATGAATGATTTCAAAACAGATTTATAGTTAAAGAATTCCATCTCAAATTCAATACTATGTTTAGTATGCTTACTAAAGTTATGTGCAGTATTTGGCAAGTTTGTATCTGTGTCTATTATCCATCTAATAAGTGTTTGCAAAAAGAGAAAAAAAAAGAATAACGTAAATCAGGTATGTAATTAATTACATCTTTAACATGACAAAAAAAAACACCCCACCTCCAGCCTTCACTTTCACCCCCACCCATCAACGCCTGAGGCAGGTGGGAGAACTAACCTTGAGAAAACAAGACTGGGAGAACTGTCCCTTTTCCCCCATGGACTGTCAGACTCAGGAGAGCAAACACTGTAATTAGCCTGGGCAGCACCATACAGCTAACCAGGTTGGCACTGGTGTGGCTGAGCCAGCCTTGAAGTTGTGAGCATGAAAGAGCTGTTCCTATCACTCATCGGCCCTGTGGCAGCATGGCAGGGGCTGGGGGAGATGCCCTCGTTCCCATCCCCATCAACACCTGAGGGAGGTGCGAGTATTGGCCTTAAAGTCCTAAGAACAGAAGAGCTGTCCCTGCCTCTCAGCTGGAACACTCAGGACTCCAAACTCTGTATTTTCCTGAGCAACACAGTAGAACTTGCCTTGAGGGCATGAAGGAATTGGCCCCACCCCTCACTCATTGCTGTATGGTGGAGAACTGCTGGGCTAACCAACAGTACAGCTGCCCAGGCCCAGAACCAGGATTATGAACTGGCCTATCCCAACATCCACTCCATCCACGATCTTCTGAAGTAGGTAAAGGAGTTTCCATGCAAAATTTTTAATGTTTTCCCTTTTTTCTCTTAAATTTTGTTTTATTGGGGGTGTTTTAGCAGCAGAGGTTGCATGTGAAGGGACAGGTAAATGAATGAGATTAAGATGCATGATGTGAAAGACACATTGAATAAATGAAGAGAAGGTAAGTAACACATTTGAATGTTACTTCTAGTCTTAAAATCATTGATTTCTAAAGACTGTATATATATATACACACACACATATATATATATAAAATCTTTCAAAAGTCAACTACAATAGAGATTTCATGAGCCAGAAATTTCTATAATGCTTTTGACATATGGTTATTGAATGAACAATCTTAATAAACAATATAGTCTCTCTCTCTTTCTGTGTGAATGTGTTTGTGTGTCTGTGGTGTATGCCCATGTGTGTGTGCCTGTGAAAGTATGTGAGTGTTTGTGCATCTGTGTGTGTGTCTGTTTGTCTATATGACAGAGAAATGGATATAACAAAACCCTCATTCACTCTTGCTGGGATTGTAAACTGGTGCACTCTCTATAGAAATCAGTGTGGAGGATTCTCAAAAACTTAAAAGTAAATGCTGCATTACCTAGCTAAACCTATAAATGTCAAAAGAACTTGACATCTTTTATCACAAATGTTGCTCATCTGTCTTCTTTGCATCTGTATTTATAATAGCTAGGAAATACAAGCAGTCTAAACTAAATATAAATATAAAACTGATGACAGAATAATGAAATGCTGGACATATACACTATGGAATATTCAGTTGTAAAGAAAAATGAAATAATGAAAATTGCATGTCAATGGATGTAGTTAGGAAAGATCATATTGAGTGAGTCGACCCAGATGCAGAAAGACAATTGACACATGTGGTCTCTCATTGGAGACTCCAACCTCCAGATCTTCAGATGTGAGTACACAGCCTGAAGTTACCACAGAAACCAAAAAAATAAGGAAAGGAAAACCATATCTGGGGAAATGTGCAGAATAAAGAGAGAAATAGAAGTGTGGAATTGGTCTGCTCAGGAAAATGGGAAAGGATGGCTCTTTAGACAGGAATAGGGTGTAAATATGAAAGATGGTGAGAGGAGGGTGAAGGGGAATCCCAGGATGCAAGTGATCTGAGAGGAAAATTGAAGGGTCTGTTAAAAACAGAGGCAAATAAAGACAAAGGAAGAAGGGTGTAGAAGAAAAACAAGCATGTCTTAAAATGAACAAGGAATCATACTATTAACTATTTACCTAAAATGGAATATTAATATACATAATTCTGTGTATAAATATACATATATATTTTAATGAACTATTATAATTTTGAGTGGAAATTGCTCTATCCAAGGTCCACAGAACCACAAAAGCCAGAATGCTATATTCAAGAACTCCTCTTTAAATTGTTGGCCAAGAGTTTCCAAAGCATACAGCCTATTGTTGTTGCTCTTGGTTGCCCCCAGAGAGAGAAGGTAAGTTCTTATAATGCACCATGTCCTTCAGTAACAGGGAGCAACAACCCATGAGTTGGAATTGAGCTGAATGTCACTACCTAACAGCATTTGTAGTTACAGAAGGCACAATGCAAGCTTCCAAACAGGAAGGTAACTAAAATTACTCCTTGCCTATGATGTCTGTGACTCACACTAACAACCAGAATGGCTCAATAATTCTCAGGATACAGTGGTTACACACATACCTTGGCTGCAACAAAGAGATCTCTAATTGGACTTAAGATCCACTCAACAAGAGGGAAATTATTTTTGGTTCTGAAAATCCAGTTAACTATTCCTTGTTAATAAAGCCATGGTTATCAAGGAGAGTCTAAAATCAGTTACTAAATCAGCATAATCCCTAAAGTATACACACAAAAAAGTATTGTTTTCATTGCTCCAAAGGATGTACTAAAATGTACAAGAAAAAGCCCACAAGACATCAATCATACAAAGAACTGTACTCAATTGAGGAAAGGCCAGGGAAAAACACATCAATTGGCTATTCCAACCCTGAATACGTAAATGGATGTAAATTGTACAAACTGAGCAGGTTATACAGTTATATGTAGGAAGATATATGTATTATTATAAACATATATGAAATAACAGTGAAAACAAGACTATGAATTTGAAGGAGAATGGGGAGAGATATATGGAAGGATTTGGAGGAAATAAATGCAAGGAATAAATATTATAATATCAAAAACAAAATTAAAAAGATAAAATGGGTGACTGATTACTGTAGTTCATTAATAGTCTATTGCAAGTGCATAATTTATCTTTTTTATAAATAAAAATAATCACAGAAGATTGATTTCCAAATAGAATTGTACCTGCATTTAGAGTGAGACACATGATGTGAATTTCTCCTAATTCTGTGACATAACAATAAAATGTATGGCACTCTGGACATTTAAATGAACAATCTGAAGTCTTCCAAAAAATGATAGTTTTAAAAATAATTATCTCTAAATTTTCATGGTTTTGCACATGCCTCATAATTTTGCTAAATATGATTTGTAATCTGTGTTCAAATTACAATAACAATCTTAGTAAATTTCTTTAATAACAAAAAATCAGAAGCAAAACCTTAATCACCTAAACCGACAACCTGTTATTCAGCAGTTTTTGTTAAATGGCTTATTTAGGAGAGTAGCAGAGACTGGGTTGAAAGATGATGGGAATTATTGGCCAATTACATTGTATGATGCAAACCTTCTGAAGCGTTCCACTCTGTTAGTCCAAGAAAAGTCTTAATTTCATTATAGCACTTACTAAAAGTTTCTCAACATTAAACAAGTTCCAAATAAGATTTTATAACTTATATATACCAATAAATATATAGTAAAAGTTCAAAAAGATATTTATGTTATTAGAGCCAATAAAACTAAGCATAGAAGTTATATGGAATATTGATGCAATTGTTATCATTGGTTTATCCTGAATAGTTTGACAAATTTAGAGTAATTGCAGTGTTTTAAGGATTTGTTGGTCAAAGGAGGAAAAAAAAACAATCATCCTATGAAAAATTTTATTCAAAAGTGTAGAAATGAGGAATACAAAAAATATGCAAGAAAGGTAAGACCATGTAAGTCTTGTCCAGATAAGTTTTATATTTCCAACTTAGCACTTGACCATACCTTTGTATATTTTCCTTTCAGTCATCTATCTTCAACTAAATCTCATGTTGACCACCATATATATATATTGTCATAGGCACTTTTAATTTGATGTGCACTTATTTATCTAGTAAATTGGACTTACATATGTTCAAACAAGATTTCATATGGTTATTGAATACTTTGAATCTGAGATCACTAGAGCACTACAAATGATTAGATACATTGGTTTTGATTAAATATTAGTAAAAGTATACTGACCTCTTGAAGAGGGACATTCTTCTCTATTTGATTATATCTTGATTTTCTTTATTATGTTCTTTCTTATTAGCATGTTTTAAAACTTAGTTTACAACATAATAATAACTTAATCACCAGGTCTCTTCCTCCTTTAACTCTTCATCTCAGTGTTTAGTAGTTTATAATATAAGCAAACATCTTTGCAGTGTTCCTGCATTAGTGCAAAGAGAAGAGAATAACTTATAGGTGTTTATCTGACCCACTTAGAAAAATAAAGATTTCAAACTGAAATGCATATATGCAATAATTATACAATTTATATAAATTTAAGCCACCTTTGTGAATTTTAAACAAACTGCAAAATTGTAATGAGTATACAATGAACAGGTAAATTGAAACATTTTTCATTAAATATGTGCATATTTTATACAGCAGACTATCTTCAAGCATGCTATGTTGCCATTATTTATATGTTATGATTTCTATAAATATAGACTGACATTACAAAGCACAAATAGATTAGAGTAGTTGACATAATAACAAATGCAAAAGAAGGGTGCATAATTGAAGGATTAGTAGTGTAAAATGCATCTACTTCAGATACACAGCAAAAGTCTCTCCTATGCAAAGATTTCTGAATATAATGATCTAAAGAAGAACAGCATCAGACTATCTTGCTTTTCCTTTTTCTTTGCCTGCACCTGACATTTTGAGTGTGTGTAAGTTGATCAAAATAAATAATAATTTATCATTTGCCTTTTCTCTTTGGACTATGTAGTACAGGACAGAGCCTTCCTAACTTCCTAGCAATTTGAATAATGCTGATCTGGAACACATCATTTTCAGTGGAATAAGCTTGTCCTTGAGAAAAAAAAAACTCTCTTTGAATTGAAAAAAAATAGTGAGGAAAAGGTGGGTCACATATTCATTTGAATTTAGAAAAAACTCTGTTTTTCAGAAATTATTTATTAAATATTACTTTTGACTATCTATAATATGCATAAAATGGCTTCTTGTTTTCATGGATTACAAGTATAGAGTCATATTGCTAAGAGATAATAAAAAGTAATTTAAGGTAGCAAAACCTTTAACATCAAATTCAGAGTATAGGATGTAATACATCTGCATGAATTTTTGCACAAATAATTATGTTTCAATATAAAATTATCATATCTAAACTCCTTATGCGACTAAGTTTTTTTATTTCTGCTTTTTGTTTTGTTTGCTTTTCTTTGCTTTGTTTTGTGAGACAAGTTCTAACTAAGTATTTTAGGCTATTCAATAACTAAATTACCAAGCCTAGTCTTAAACTAATTATCCCTCTTCTATTGCCTCTAGTATTACATCACTGTGGTTGGCTATCTTTTATGCCTCATCATGATTGATCTTATCTCTGCAGGTTACTTTGCTTTGCCCTATACTGTAGCTAAAAGTATTTCCTGTCCTGCTAGTCCCCCTGGATGGTTTTTCTCTGCTCACCAGTTCCCGAAGCAACTCATAAAATAACCATTCTGAGGCTTATTATCAGTTACAATTGTTTGATCAATGTCATAAGCTTTTTACTGGATAGCTCTAACTATTAAACTAACCCATTTCTATTAATCTGTGTTTTGCCATGAGGCTATGGCTTACGGATGTCATATGCTACTCCTTTGGTGGCTACATGGTGTCTCTTTGAATCCACCTATTCTCTTTTTATCACCTGATATTTATTCTGCTAAGCCATTGGTCAAAACAGCTTTATTCATCAACCAATAAAAGCAACACATATACAGAAGAACATACCACACTACTATACATCTATTTCAATTCATTCTATAGTCACATTATTGCCAATAAACGGGATAAATGAGTATGTGTCTCCAAAAAAAAGTGTATAAAACTGGCATATCTCAAGGCTATTGTCTTTTTTTATTTTTACTGAGCTCTACATTTTTCTCTGCTCCTTTCCCTGCCTCTCCTCTCCTCTTCAACCCTCTCCCAAGATCCCCATGCTCCCAATTTACTCAGGAGATCTTGTCTTTTTCTACTTCTCATGTATATTAGATTTATATATGTCTTAAATCCAGTATCTTTTGAATTTAAAATCCATTGACCTGATCTCTTCTGGAGGAATATTTTTGCCATTTCTTTCTTGAACAAACTTTTGGAGAAAAAATACAAATGCAGCTTCCAGAATGTCATTTGCTCTTATGCGCTGGTGAGTTCCAGATAATGTAAGCAATTAAGCATTATAACAAAGACAATAAAGATAGAGTGTGAATTGTAGAATATATATTGTTCTTTTATGACTTCAATGTTATAAAGACATATTCCCATTCACCCATGTGTGAAGCTAAAGACAACCAAAGAAAGGATTCTACCACCATCTAGAATAGTACAGAGTGTATAAAAGAACATAGGTGAGTGGTTAGAGGAACATTTGTAATTCAAAGTCCTTCCCCTGTAATCAGATTGGTGAATACCTCAACCACCATAATAGAGCCTTCATCCAGCAGCTGACAGAAACAGATGCAGAAATCCACAACCAAACACCAAGCCAAGCTCTCAGAATCCAATAAAAGAGAGAAAGGAGGGAATATATAAGCAAGGAAGGTCAAGATTATGATGGGGAAATCTACAGAGAGAGCTGAACCAAGCTTGTGAAAACCCATGAACTCTATACCAACAGCTATGGAGCCTCCATGGAACTGCACTTGGCCCTCCAGATATGGGAGACAGTGGTGACTTTTGGACTATCTGAGAGGCACCTGGCAGTAGGACCAATATCCCTGGATCACAGCCTAACATATTGAAGCACATTCCCAATGTTGTGATGCCTTTCTCAGATTTTAGTGTAGGAGGAGGGGACTGATCCTGCCCCAACAAAATGTGCCAGACTTCATTGACTTCCCATGGGAGCCCTCGCCTGTTGGGAAGAGTGGATGGGATTTGGGCTGGGGGTGGGGATGTGGAGTGGGATAAAGGATGGGAGTAGAATTATGGATGGAATGTAAAATAAAATTAAAAAATAGATAAAGAAAAAATGATAGTTCTATAAGCAAGGTTAAAAACCAGCAAACTCTTGTTACAAAAAACTGCTACTACAGATGTATGAGTACATGTATATAATAACAAAGAAATTAGTGTATAAAACTCATAATAACAATTTGTGTCCTGAATCTTTTCTAAAGCTATTTCAAATTTGTCTTCCTGATACAAAATATTTTACTTTATCACTTATACCCATTTTTATTCAACCTCTATACTAGAACAAAATCACTGGACATATATTTCAGATCATTAGATACATAGTATAAAATTAAAGGAACAAGTAAGTCCAATTAATATTGACATTATTCATGTTTTCAAAAATTATTAGTAAATGATTTTAAGAAAGCATGACATTTGAACAATTACACAGCCACATTTTCTGAAGCAAAATATTCTGTTACTGTATTGCAAAAAGATTTGGGGAATTTTGCCTGTCAGAATTGTTAACTTTCACTATAATAAAACATCTGGTAAAACTATAGACATTAAATTGTGTTATTTATTCAGTTAATACAGCAAATTTATTTTAAGGAGTGGGATTTTGCTCATGTCTTAGTCTCTCTGATTATTGTTAATGTCTTTTCTAATATCTTTCCTGGACTTAGGTACTATGTAGTAAACAAAAAAAATTTTAATGATGGAAATTGAAATCAGTAATTATTGCTGTCTATACATATTTCATTTATACATACTTGATATCTCAAAAGTGTTAGCTTGATAAATTATACCTGTCCGATGGAATTCTGATTACTAGTTTTATTTTGCAACTATGCATGTGTGATTGCTAAGGTGTTAGTCAATATAAATAGGTTTAGAATTACGTAAAAGGCATATATTTGGGCATATGCTGATATCCAACCAGGAAAGATTCATTGAGAAAGGAATATCTATCCTGAATGTACATGGCAGCCTGTCATGACATCAGTCCCACACTTAATCTAATAGAATAAGAGAAAGTAAACTTAGCACAGGCAATCACCTATGAAGTTCTTAATTATTGATACCTATCTTCAGGTGCAATATCTTCTGCACTACTATTACTTGTATCCTCTAATCCATGAGCTGAAATAAACCTGTCCATTCTTACTATAAAGTGGAAAAGTAATCCATATTTTATATATGTATATGTGTGTGTTTGTGTACTTATAAATACACATGTGTATATAACATGAAGAGTCGAATCTTATAAAATGTCCAAGTCCTTCTCATTGAAGATTCTCAATAACTGGATTGTAATTTATTTTAAATTAGGCATCATTAAAACTATGAAGGAAGGAAAGAAAACATCCATGTACACTGCACTTTTATAATAGACTTAAGATACATAATTATATATGAGAAATTCATTTGCTTCATAAACAATAGGAGAGGGTGGGAGGGAGAACTGTGGTTGGAATACAAAATGAAATTTAAAAAAATCTATTTATAAAAAAGAACAAAGCTGTGCATTACCTCTCTCTACATCTATAAATTTCTGACTGAGTATTTGAAATGAGATAACCAAAGAAGCAATTAAAAAACCCTAGTGTATACTATTTCTGTAGAACATTCAAGTTTCCTCCTTATAATACTGAAAACTATCTGGACAAATTTCCTTACAGAAATTAATTGTCTGATAAGTATTTTGGCAGCATATATTGACTACAGGTCAGAGCTACAGAAAGAAACAGAAGTAATGTCAAGTTGAGATGGATGCAAGCACAAACCATAAATGAGAGTTCTGCGGTCAGGATTCTTGCAAATGGAATTTTTTTCCTAACCACTACAATTAGAGATAGAACTGTTTATGTATAACTACCATGGATTCTGAAAACTGTAGAGAATTGGCATTCACCTTAATACTAGAAGGCCACCCTCTAGGTCTTTCAGTGTATTTATAAGCCAGATTCAATACCTTCAGAGTTATGTATGACTAGTCAAAGAGAAAAGTGGTCATATATGGAAATTTCCTTAGAAGTCAAAAGGAGTCTAGCTCTTACATGATTGATTTCTAGAGCAACATGAGCAATATTTGCTTGTCTTTGACTTTCAATATTTTGTTTTCTTTTTCTTTTTTACTGAATGTCCCTATCACTACTAGAAAATATCAATAAATAGGTCAACTTCTTTAGTACAACCCTGGATGTGAAGTGACACATTGATGAGGAGATCAATACCTGATGTATCTGAGAATTTCATGTAATGTATTTTGATCACATTGTCATGCCTCCAATAACTCCTTCCATATCCAGCCTCATCTAACTAGCATAATACTTTGATTCTCAGCTTTTCTCCAAAATCCCTTTTGTGTTACCTAACTAAATTTGGGATTAAAGCTTACCTGTGTGAAAATACTCATAGCCCTTAGCTAGTGGCTGGATTTCATGCTCACCTCTGTGTCCTCATGCTATGATTTTGCCCAGCTTGAAGTTGTACAGCTCTTGTATATCTTGTCTTAATCCGTGAGTACATGCATACAACTGTATTGTTGTGTCTTGAAAGCTTTGCAAAAAATAATGACTAGGCTGATGATATATATCAACTGGAAAAATAATGTCATTAATGTTATGATAGTAGCCATGATAGTAATGTCATTAATGTTATGATAGTAGCTAGCCATGTTCTGATTGAATGTAAGACCTGCAGATTGAGATGGAATCCATAACTGGTATTGTTAATGGATCCAAGAACTTGTCTTTTATTTTTTAGTTGACAAACGTTTAGAAGTCTATGAAATATATTATCATTTAAAAGTAACATATAGATAGTAATATTTCTTCCTGAACTGAGAGATTATTTATATTTCTAAAGGTTTGCATTCATTTTACTGGATTTAAACTAAGAAGTCATGAATAGTTTAATCAAAAGATACAAAGCATGGCACTAAAACAAGCTAACTTTTCAAAATATCAACATAAGGAAAGGTTTATTTATGGAAAGACATTCTATTTAAATTGAGTTTATTTCTAATGATAACTTTCCTATTATAATATTTAACCTAAAATTTTAAGTTCAAAGGCCCTCTAATGATATTTCTACTTCTGTAGATGAACACAGTCAAAGGACTAGCAAAATTTGCAGAGTAAAAGTTTTTCTTGTGGTCTGAAATTTCATAGAATGAATTGTCATATTGACTAATTTTTATAACTTTTAAATAGTTGCTTATGATATGCTATACATCATGTTTTCTCTCTTCTATGTGTGAGGCAATTAAACTTTGGAACTCCATATTCCTTTTTCTGCTATGGACAGCTAAACAAACTTGTCTGAGTCTTCATCATCTTTCAGATATTTTAGACTTTTCTATACACACTTCTGATAAAACAGTCTCCTTTGAACAGCCTTTTAAAGAACAGGAAACTCATATATTTCACTATGGCTCCTTACTCTACCTGATGGATATATGAGTTTTCTTTCCACTAATGTTCAATTTGGGTATCCTGGTGGGCTACTGGTTTGAAAACTCAATGTTTTGAGGACTGTGATTCTATCACAGTCTTTATCTCTCAGATAAAATGTCTCTACCAGTTCAGGTGATTATTCTAAAGTATTAATTCTTTCCAGAAGATTCTGCTCTTGAAAGATTCTGCTGTGTTGCTATTTTCAATCAGAACTACAATTTTGATGCTTGCTGCACTTTGGTATGTGATCGCTTCTCCTGCAGATAATTTTTCATTCCTTGATTTCACAGTGCATTCTGGTTTTTATTGATTCTTATAGTCATATAAAGATTTTGAGGCTATTTACATGCTGTTCTGGAAAGCAAAAATAATTTTTGAATTGGACAAAGTTTCAATTACTTATTTAGCAATTTTCAGAGAGTTTGTATTCTATTCTTTTCTATTTTTTGATATAATAACATACAGCCCCTTCCCATTCCTCCCTCTGAGACCTTCCATATGACCCTCATTGTTACCTTTTCAATATCTTGGCTTCTGGTTTTAATTCTTAAATATACATTGTATAGGTATTTCCATAAAGTGTCAGGTTTATCTCTCTTTTTTGCTTTGTTAATGTAGTAACATTCATATCAAATTCAAAGATAATTTCAAAGAAGCAAAATATGTGGTTATTGTTTTGTTTTTCTGTCTATTTTAATTATCTCTTCTGTAATTTGCTTTCTTTTGCTTATTTTACATGTAAATTATTATTTTATTTCTGTTTCTCAACATAGAGATTTATCTTTATTTGTTTCCAAAAACTTATGTTGCATGACCTTTTCTAGAGAGATGTGAAAAAGTAATCTATTCATCACGCATCTCAAAAAGAGTAATTTCAGTTTGGAGATAAGACCTGTCTGATGTGGGCTTAGTGAAGATCGTTTCCATTCTGAGGTCTTTGATCCATTTGGACTTGAGCTTTGTACATGGTGATAAATTTAGGCCCATTTTCATTCTTCTACATGTTGATACCCAGTTATACCAGTTCCACTTGTTAAATATGCTTTCTTTTTTTCTATTTGGTATGTTTTGCTTCTTTGTCAAAAATCAGTTGTTTGAAGGTGTGGATTGATATCCGGGTGTAGCATTTGGTTCCACTGATCGTCCTGTCTGTTCTTATGCCAATACCAGGCTGTTTTCACTACTATAGCTCTGTAGTAGAGTTTGAAGTCAGTGATTGTAATGACTCCAGAAGTTCTTTTATTGTACAGGGTTATTTTGGCTATCCTGGGTTTTTTGTTTTTCCATATGAAGTTGAGTACCATTTTTTTTAAAGTCTGTGAAGAATTTTGCTGGAATTTTGATGGGCATTGCGTTGAATCTGTAGATTGCTTTTGGTAAGATTGCTATTTTTACTATTTTACTACCCAAGAGCATGAGAGATCTTTCCACTTTCTTTTCAATTTCTTTCTTCAAATATTTAAGGTTCTTATCATACAAGACTTGCACTTGTATGGTTAGAGTTACTCTGAGATGTTTTATGCTATTTGTGGCTATTGTGAGGGATGTTGTTTCTCTGATTTCTTCCCCAGCTTTTTTTTTTATCATCTGTGTACAGGAGGGCTACTGATTTTTTTTTTTAGTTAACCTTGTATCCTGCTATATTACTGAAAGTGTTTATGAGATGCAGAAGTTCCTTGATAGAATGTTTTTGATCGCTCATGTAAACTATCGTATCATCAGAAAACAGAGTTTGACTTCTTTTCCGATTTGTATCCTCTAGATCTCCTTTTGGTGTCTTATTGCTCCAGCTAGTAAGGATGGCCAAGAACAAAACCACTAATGACAACTTATGCTGGAGAGGTTGTGGGGTAAAGGGAATACTTCTGCATTGCTGGTGGGCATGTAAGCTGCTACAGCCGCTTTAGATGTCAGTGCGGCAATTTCACAGAAAATTAGGAAACAACCTTCCTCAAGACCCAGTAATACCACTTTTGGGTATATATCCAAAGGATGCTCAATCATGGCACAAGGACATGTGTTCAACTATGTCCATAGCAGCATTGTTTGTCAAAGCCAGAACCTGAAAACAACCTAAATGCCCCTTGACCAAAGAATGGATAAGGAAAATGTGGTACATTTACACAATGGAGTACTAAAAAGCAGAAAAAAATAACAACATCTTGAATTTTGCAGGCAAATGGATGGAGCTAGAAAACATCATTTTGAGTGTGGTAACCCCGACCCAGAAAGACAACTATCACATGTACTCACTCATAAGAAGTTTTTAAACAGATAGCAAAGAAAACCAGCCTACAAATCATAATCCCAGAGAACCTAGACAACAATGAGGACTCTAGGAGAGACATTCATAGATCTAATCTACATGGAAAGTAGAAAATGGCAAGATTTCCTCAGTAAATTGGGAGCATGGGTAACTTGGGAGAGAAGTGAGTGGGAGGGGAGAAGCATGGAGGGGAGCAGAGAAAAATGTTGAGCTCAATAAAAGTCAAAATAAACAAGAAAAACAAAAAAACTGTAACATTCTATGTTCTTATTTTTCATTTATGATATTCCAAATAGCATAACTTTTCATTATAAAATAATAAATATATATTTTTCTTTCAATCTATGAAAATTCTCTTTTATTTTTCACAAGAAAGTATACTAATAAAAATTTAAAAAGAAAAGTTCCTTTTAGATAGTGCAATTAATCTCAAAAAGAACCAAGTTATTATATCCTCACTTTCTTCTTGTCAGCTGATTCTAAGTTTACTTTGAAATTTTATTATTTTTTTATCTAAATTTCTTTTCGTTCCTTGGCATATAGTCATTGCACATGTGCATCGTGATGGCTTCCATGAAGATATTTTCATGAAGATTTATCATGTGCATGGCAGTTTCACCCTCGTCTTTCCCTTCTATTTCAACGGGAAATCTAGCCTCTTCAAACGAGACCTCCCTGATGGAGCAAAGGTTCATTCCTCAGTAAGGTCTCCATTTCTAGTCCCAGTTTATGCATGTAAAAAAGATGAGGTGTGCAAGATTTGTTTTTATATACATTGAATTCATAGTGGTCTACATGCCTCAAGAAGGGTAGTGACGTTTAGTGAAGGTGACATACAAAGAAGGAGAAAAAAAATGCAGTTTGTAATAGTAGTAAATCTTACTTTTTTTTTTCCCACTGCACCTGGAATCTCACCCCGGAATTCACAATAACTTGTCGTGAATGGGGACTCTGTAGATCAGGGGTTAGAGTACTGGATTGCTATCATGATCAAGTATCTCAAATTTTTATTATAATTTAGGATGAAATATGCAAGATTTATTTTAATGAATTTAGGTATTTTCCAGTATGTCATTTTCAAATGTGAAATTCTATTCTAATTACACAGTAAGGTACTGTCTGTTATTCAAAATTCACTAAATTAAAAGCTATGTAATGGCAAACATACTTAATACATGCTAAAGAAGAGAGAAAACATGGTTGGTATAGGAATCTTGGCCAAATAACAGTGGTTTGTGATGTCATGACTCTTGAAAGAGAACTTATATAATCATTGAACCACAAGATGAAAAGTTGTTACCTCCCAATAATCCTCTCTGACAATGCAATAATCCAAATCAGACCAAATCAAACTGAATTAGAAAATGCCCAGGTTTAATGGATGCCTGCTCTCCTGGCCTTCAGAGAGGAGATGGGGAAGGAAGACCATAAAACCACAGAGAGTGAAAAGGAACATCGGGAAGACTATGCTTGTTCTCTATGGGACAGTTTAAATAGCCTGTGTTAGTGTTCTTAAGCCTCTCTGGGAGGGGTCACCCTTTGGTGGGCTTTCTGGGAGGTGGAGTATGGGCTGTAGCACCTCCCAGAGGAGGGATCTCGGGGTGGAACTTTCCACTCAAACATTCCAGACTTCTTGGATTCATGGATGCCAGGGGCCAGGGTGAAGCCTGAAGCCAAACATTGCAGATTCTTTGGGTATAAGGATGTTAGGGGCAGAGGTGACGCTTTCAACCAAAGAATCATCACTTTATTAAATCTGTAAAATTCCAACTACATGCTAAATATTTGTCTTTATAGCCAAAAGATAAATGTAGCCTTCACCAGTCACTAAGGATATTATTCTTTGTAACAGAAGGAGAACATTACAGAAAACCACCAAATATCAAACAGAAAATTATGGAGCCCAGCAAAAAGAATACGTTCAAAAGTCAACTCCTGCATCTATGGTTCAGGGAACATTGTTGAGGAGGGGGCAGAAAGATTGTAAAATCCAGAAGTGCAGGGAGTTTGCTCTGAAATAGTGTCTCTTAAGAATGTCACAAGCTATGCTAATAAGGTCTCACAAGTGGCCTATACAAGAGCTTGATAAGGACAAAAATAGACATGTGAATGTGACTATGGTGACGTCAAAAAGGCTTCAGATAGACAAAGAGCTTAAAGTAACTACAGGATACCTAAAGTGAGAAAAGTAGTCATCTCTAGGGAAAAGCACACAAATAGCCCAGCCCAGACAACTTACATATAAGTAACATTATACATATTAAGCATGTTGTCTTTATTCATGTGGAAAATATGTATATATATGATTTGGGATTCCATTTATATGCTGTGAATATATTATATTAGCATTGTTTGACAAAAAGCTGCTTTGACCTGCAGCAGGGCAGAATAGAGCCAGGGGAAAAAGAAAACTGAATGCTGGCAGAAAGAAGACAGAATCAGGCAGACACCAAGTAGCTGCTGAAGGGGAGAGATGCTGAAACCTTACCAGTAAGTCACAGTCTCATGGTGATTCACAGATTATAGAAATGAGTTAATTTAAAATATAAGAGTTAGCCAAGAATATGCTTGAGACATTGGCCAAACATTGCTACAATTAAAATAGTTTCTGTGTGATTATTCAGGTCTGGGTATCTGGAAAACAAAAAGCACTCTCCCTTTACGTGTGTGTGTGTGTGTGTGTGTGTGTGTGTGTGTGTGTGTGTGCTCGTGTGTGTGTTAAAGGTTATAGACTCATATACACACATCTATGGACAAATAATTCATGAAAAAGAGGCCATAAAATTTGAAAAAAGCAAAAAGGCTTATATGGTATGGTTTAGAGGGGAGAAAGAAAAGGAAGAAATAATCTATGTTAAAATCTAAGAATAATCACAAAAATTTAAAATTAAGAGTAATAGATTTTTAAAATGATACTAACAATTATAAAGTATATTTGCTGGTATTTCAACACAATCACCACATATCTAAATATAGAATGAAGTATGTGAAATTCAAAAAATGATTCAACAATATATGTTAATTTTCCAATATCTATAACATATACTTGCAAATTTTGTATATTAAGACAAGTTGACACAATGAAGGATTATCAATAATTATATATATGTTTACATATAAACATATAACTATCAAGATACACATGTAAATAATGTTTAATATTGCCCAAAAGGATAAAAAAAACTACTTTTATTTTATCTTTCTGTATTGTTATAGCATATATGATAACCAATAATCCACTTATTTGCTTAGATTTGTGTTGCTCAAAGTTGTAACGTATATTTTGGTAATCTGTTTAATAGTATGAGTATTTATATAAGTACCATAAAACATTAATTACAACTTATGAAGTATAAGACATCTTTTTTATAAGAGTAGCCATTTATTATTTATACTTTATAATCTCTTTAAAATGTATATACTGAGTTTTTATATATTAAGATATTACTGTCATTATTCTCATTGTTTATAACTCTTGGAATTTACTAATTTTACAAAGAATAAGAAAATTTGATAACACTCAAAAACTTTTATCAAATCACATAAATCAATAATTTATCAAATTTTATAAACCAAAATTTATAAGTGATCATACTGCGATTGAAAAAATATAAATATTCTTCTTTTGGCACAAACTGAGATATGTATGACAATGTAAATCAAACAAGATAAATATAAGAACCCAATAAATTTTATCATGTTCTGGGCTCTATGAAGATAGATTGACAAGACTATTAGCATTTATATAAAGTTAAAAAACAAATTATGACCAGCATATAATTTGTAAGAAATAAAATGAACAAAAATACCCATAAAGCATTTTTTAAATTTTATTACTTTATAATTAAATTATGAATTGCTTTTTTCTTCGAGTAATTTATTCGTATTGAAATGCCCTATCTAAACAAGTAATTTTGAGGAGAAGAATGTTCAAACAAGTTGACAGAAACAATACTCTTCAATTTAACACTTTGCATTCTGACCAATAAAACTTTCATATCTTCTTATTAAATCTGAGCTCTTTTAATCTTTTGAATGATAAACACAATGCACCATAAGCAATAGCATAGTCAATAAAAATATTGGCAGAGATTTAAGATTTACTTTGGATTTGAGAAGGAAATATGGTAACATTCTTCTATAGTGTACTTATGTTGCACCAGATGCAGTCAATATACCATGACATGATATGCTTTTGCCTGTTTCCACTCAGTTCTCCACCAAATGTATGTATTTCTTGGATTATTATTGTTTTTCAGGTGACAATAATCAGACCCCGAAAGATAAAGTTGTTCAAATTCATTATGATACTAATATTCTTTTGAAAAATTATGTTTGAGGAGAGTTCAGTAAATGAGAAGAATGCTGGAGAGCAAATATACTAGTAAACATGAAAATTGGCACAGCGTGATAGATTAAGTTAGGAAGCTTATTCAGTATATGATTGGCCATAGATCAGTGGAATTAAAATGCCCAAAGGACTGAAACTGTAGAGCAGATCAAGGTATAAATAGTAATTTAAATTCATTAAATAATCAATAAAGGCAAATTTTAATCATGACAAAGCAGATAAAAATGCATTTTTATAAAGAATACAAACTAAGCAAATGATGTATTAAAATTAAACAAATAGAGATTTTGGATTCCTTATAAATTTAGTGCACTTATCAATAATTAGCAATAAGAGAATCATTATGAAGTTCTTAAGACAAAGAAGGCCAAATAGTTGGTTGAAAGATAAATAATAACTTGTTAAAGATTCACTAGTATTCTCCATCATGCAAAGGAATAGAAAGAAATACATTGTTTTAACCTAGCATTTTGGTTGTAAAATACATACAATGATTCCTCACCTTTTTTTTTTTTTAGCTTCAGAGGTAATTTCATGATTTTTATGGAGTAAGAGAAGTAGCACCAATTTTATAGCAGTTCAAAAGTTCACCAGTGTTATGGACAGATTGATATCTGTAATATCAAGAACTCTGTGCTGGCTCCTTAGTTTGAGGATCTCCTAAAATACACTTTATACAGAGGAATGGCTAAAGAAAATGAAAGAATGTTGGGTCATAAAAGTCAAAGTCAAACAAGATGAGGAATAAAATTATATAACTCAGCTCCAGTCAATCCAAATAGAAAGAAAAAAAAAGAGGGAAGAAGGAAATGTAGATTGCTTACCATGGACAAAGAATGACAGTAGTTGGCAGATTATTCTCAGAATAATTGAAGTTCCATCATGAAACATAGCAACATATGGGAGCATTGTGAATGCCATATGTTGCTTACTGCTATCACACTTTTGAAGGTAGGACTCTCTATAAAGTATAACTATAAGTAATAAAGGGTAAGGTGAGCATAGGGGATTATATGAAATGTATAACGTGAACAAAACTGCCTCTCCTCTAAAAAGACAGACAAGTCAGAGGTCATGCAAACAACCATGAAGGAATAAATTGAAAGAGGTCAAAAATGCTTAGCAGGAAAGAGGATTTACTTACATTTTTTTCAAACTCTTAGCAGCTAATTCTGATACTGTACATAAATAATTAGAAATATGAGGTAAAATGAAGTTGTACATAGACATTATGCTTTATTCTTAATAAATAATTCGAGACAGAAACAGAGAAATGTTGACAGGAAAGACACCCTTCAACTCTAAGCCTCTCACTACCTGCAGCTGATTGCAGAGACTAAAAGCCTTAGCATTAGCTCCTCAAGAGGAAAGTTCACTAGCAGTACTTTTCTGACTAGGTCTATATTTCTATGTCAAGAGAAGGGTTTACTTTCATACTATAATACTAATAATGCTCCCTAATGGAAAGACTAAATGTGGTGTCTGACTTTTAGTTATTGTGGAATGTATTGATAATTTCACTAGTATTAGCCAAGGGCTGAGAGTAAATGGGATCAATGCACTGAGGGTGACAGTCACATTTTGTATTTCATTTTATTTTGGGTATATTAAAAAATAATAATTTTTATAATCTAAAAATTTTGTAAACTCTGTAATAACTTTTTCTAGAACACCAGCTTTTGCAGACCCCCAAAGGTCCAGTGCATGCTGCCTCATTCTCTGTAAGCTTAAATGAGATTTGTTCATTTTGACTTAGAAGGTTTTATTTTCTTTGTGTCTGTCATCCTCTCTGATTATTATACTTTTCCTGGCTCCTCATTCAAAGGTTTCTCCAATACCTAGGGGAAGAAATTTGATGGAACCATCCCATTTGGGACTAGAGGTTCCAAAGCTTCCCCTTCTCTGCGTAATGACTGGCTGTAGGTCTTTGTTTTTCTTTTCATCTGCTTCTCTGATAATGGCAGAGCTAGAAACTGATCTATGAATACAGAAGAATGTCATTAGGAGTCATTTTATTGTTGTGTTCTTTTAGTAAAACAATAGGCAGTATTTGGTTTTACCCTAGGTATATGGGCTATGGAGTTTCAGGTTCATTGTCAACCAAGCAATGCTAGGAATAATTTCCATCTCATAGACTGAAGCCTCAGCTTTCAAATTCATTATATGCTCTAATCTGCAGACAATCTAAAGCTATTGCTTCAAAATCCCTTTGTGAAGCAGCAAAGCATTTTTAATGATGCTGGTGAGACAACTGACTAGCTGTCCCTTCTTTCATTGCTATTTCTTGGGGCACAATTCATTTTCAGAAACTGAGAAACTAGCCTCACATTGATCTACACTAAAATGTAACACCATGAAACTTGACAAAGAGCGATCTACAAACTGTATTTGAAGTATAATTTGAAGATAATGCTGTCAATATTTGTAATGTTTTTACTTTGTTGAACTTAAATTTTTAAAAATTCTTATTTCCATAAAAGATTCATAACATTTAATTTATGAAGATAAGATTTTCCACAGGGCTTTGAAAGCATTTCACTCAGAAAAAGGAAATTTCTATCTGAATATCCTAAGAAATAGTACAACACAAGGTAACATTCATGACAAACTAGCTTTCTCTGGTATTCTTAAATATTATCTATATCAAAGTAAAGATTTGATTATGTATATTCATAGAGAAAAAACCATCTTTGCTATGATTAATGATTATTATCACCATATTTTGTGAAGTTAATTTTAAGAATATCTAAAATTTATAAAGAGTTGTCTGTTTCACCATTGATTTGAAGCATGCTGCCTTGGAATCACACTGCATGTGTTTTGTAGGTGCTGGTACTTATGGCTTTAAAGGCTTGGAAAATAAGATTATAGGCAAGTCTAATCGTTCACCTTAAGCAAAAGACTAAGAAAAACGGTTATATCATGGCAGGTAAATTAGCTATACTCTTACAATAAATAATTTTTTCACTTTTCATTCTCTAGATAATATAAAAATGAAGTACTAATTTCCAATCAAATCTAAAGTCATGAGGGATTTAGAATAAAATCTGATAGGGCTTTTAACAGAAATGGAAATTTTCTTTTTTATTCTACTTTCTTCTTATTCTTTATCTTTCACATCATGCATCTAGATCCCATTCATCTTTCCATCACTTCATATCTATTCTGTCCACTTGCATCATCCCCCAAAATAAAATAAAATTTAAGAAAGAAGAAAAAATGTTTCAAATATTTGGAGTCATGGAAGCTGTAGTGGGACACAGTGAGTCACTCAGTGTATCTTTTTCTCCATCTGTCTTTACTTGCAAGTGTTCATGATGGAGTCATTAACCTGGTTTGAGGCCTCTGGTTTCTGCTACACCATCAACAATGGTCCCTTACGGGGACTTCTCTTGGATATCCTGATTTTTCCCTGTGTCATGGAGATTCAGCAGCATTGGATCTGCAGGACCTACCTCTTCACGTGCTTCACCAGATCATAGATGGGGTGGGTGTTGTGGTTGTTTCTGGCTCTGTAACTGCAGGATTGGTCAACACACCAGCTCTCTCCAGTCCTCACCACCAGGGTGAACTCTTTGACATTGTCTGGCTAGTTCACTCTATTCTATAGATCAATGAGCAAGCGGCAGGGTAATTCTCTTACTTTGATGCCCTCAGTGTCAGCTGTCCCAGACCTACACCATCAGGGTCAGTTCTACTGTTCTACTCAGAAGAAGTGCAGAGTCCCATTTCAAGTGCTACAGCTAGCTGGTAAGGAGGAGGGTCAGTTTCCTGACCTGCCACTGGTGGCAGGGGCAAGAAAGGAAATTATCTTTCCCCAATCTCACCATCACATAGAAGACTTCTTGTTTTGGGCGGCTCTCCTGTTCTCATGTCCTCAGGGCAGACTCACCAGTGCCTCCAACAACTGGGTCAGCTCTATTATGGTGCCCAAGTGAGGAGCAGGGCCCGCTTTCCCCAGTGCTGCAGCTCCCTCATTTGCTGCAGGTGGCAAGGACTAAGGGCCAACGGGGAGTTTCTCACCCTTTCCTAAGCTGCTGCATGGCAAATAAATACTGGGGCCAGCTTTTCTGTGCCACACTTTCGGTTTGGCTCACCTACACCCCAACAAAGAGAGTCAGCTCTACTGTGCTGCCTAGGCAAGGTGAAAGGCCTGTTCTCCCGAGAAGAGGTGCAGTACCCACTTTCTAGAGTGTTGCAGTAGATAAAGGTCAGCTCTCTCTCCTGTTGCAGATGATAGGGGAAGAGAGGGAAGGCATCTTTGTCTTAGCCATGCCACAACAGGGTAGATGGCGGGACCTGTTCTCACATTCTTATGCCACAAGGGCCAGCTCACGTATGCCCCTGGGAACAGGGTCAGCTTTAGTGTGCTGCCGAGGTGTGTTGTAGGACCCATTTTCCTAAATTCTACAGCTGTTTAAGGGGAAGACCAGTTTTCACTAATGTTGCATCCACTGAGGGGTGGGACCAACTCTGTACAGCCCTAATCTCTCAGAATTTGGAGGTATCAGGAGTCATCGTCATCAACATAGATCATGCCTGCAACAGGGCCATGAACCCAAAAATGGGCCCTTGTTGCACCCCAGACACAAACAACACCATAGACTTGGATGTCAATCAACCACAACTGCTCCTCCCTGTTTTCACTTCTTCACAGGATATGAACCATTCTCTCTCCGTCTCTGTCTCTGTCTCTGTCTCTGTCTCTGTCTCTGTCTCTCTCTCTCTCTCTCTCTCTCTCTCTCTCTCTCTCTCTCTCCACCAAACATGTGCTCACCGAAATAGTTCCTGATTGCCTCATGTGGGAAGGTCATGTTTTCTCTTCAGCATGGGTGCGGGGATTGGACAGCCCTGGGCATGCATGTGCGTCTTTCCTCTCCTTCTCAGCCCATGATGGGCTGGACAGCGACATGCTTTTTCCTTGGCATGCATGGCCAATTGTTGACGATTTTCTTGATATATACTTCCTACGAAATTTAAATCACTATCAGTCAAGCATATGAGAAATTTTAACAGATCTGTAACCTCTAATGAAACAGGAGCAGTAATTTAAAGTCTCGAAACAAAACATCCCAGGGTCATATGGTTTTAGCACAGAATTTACCAGACTTCCACAGAAGAAATAATGTCAATACTCCTCAAATTAATTCACAAAATAAAGACAGAAAGACTATTGCTTAATTATTCATATGAGGCTACAGTTACCTTAATACATAAAGCACACAAAAACATAAAAAATAAAGAAAATTAAAGAACAAAAATTTCAAAAAATACTTTCAAATGGAATACAAGAACACATTGAAAACATTATCCACCCTCATCATGCAGAATTCATCCCTGAGATTCAGGAATACTTCAACATACATAAATAAATAAATGTAATCCATTATATAAACAGACTGAAAGGAAAAAAAAACAAATAATCATGAATGAAGAAAAGGCCTCTGATACTATCCAACTCCCCTTCATGAAAAAAGTCCTAAAGAGATAGGATATATGAAACATACATCAACATAATAAAGGCAATATAAGTAAGCCCATTGCTAATATTAATCTAAATGGAGAGAGAAACTAAGCATGTTTATTAAATTCACAAAAAACACACATTGTCTACTCTCTCGATACTTATTTAATATAGTACTGAAGTTTTACCTATAATAGTAAGACAACTGAAGATGTAAAGTTAATGCAAATAGGATAGGAAAAAGTAAAATATATTTAGTTGCAGACAATATGATAGTATACATTAATGACCCATAGAATTCCACTAGGAAACTCCTACAGCTGATAAACACTTATAGCAAGATAGAAGGATTCAAACTGATACACAAACATGAACATTGGTAGCCTTCCTACATACAAGTAACAGAATGAGAAAGCAGCCAGAGAAACAATGCCTTTCACAATAGTCTAAAAAAAGGAAAGTATCATAAGGCTACTCTAAACAAAAAGTGACAGAAACTTTAATACACTGAAGGAGAATTCATGAGGATATCCGAAGTTGAAAATAATCATCTATGCTCATAGATCATAAAACAAACCTGAATAAGAAGGAATACAGATAAACTTTAGCTGATGACACTTGAGAATTTTTCTTAAAATATGGCTTATAATAGGCATTCTATTAACATAAGGATAAAATTATTTGATTTATTATAAAATGTGAAATATTTTATAGTTCATTCATTAAATTTAAAGACAAATGCATTTTTCACAATTCTTATTAAGTTTAAACCATATATTAAGAGTTTTACCATAATAAGATCTTAAGAGTAAATATCTCAACATTTAAGGAAGATTTCTGGGTGCCTTGGAAAGAATCAACACATACACATATCCTACTATGATCCGTTAAAAATATGTTTACTAACAGACACTTCATACTTAATGCCACCTGAATGTTTTGATTGGACGAAACAAGGTGCGGACAGTCATGTGAGGATACTTCTTCCTTCATTTGTAAGTTTTGTTCTTTCTAGGTTTTACATGCATGGGAGGAAGAATGCTAAGAAATATTTATGACAAGTACTGATGCAAGTATTTTACCCCTGGAATTCCTTTGCCTAGAAACCTAGGCTAAACTCTCCATTGAAACTGTCTCCTGTGCCAATGCATTCAAGGTTACTTCCCACTTTCTCTTTTATCAACTTCAGTGTAACTGGATTATGTTAAAGTCTTTGGTTCACTTGGACTTGAGTTTTGTGCATGATGATCGATATGGATATATTTTCATTATTCTATATGTTGACATCTAGTTGTGCCAGTACCATTTTTAAAGATGGTTTCTTTTTTTCCATTGTACAATTTTGGCTTCTTCATCAAAAATCAGGTGTTCATAGGTTTGTGAATAAATGTCACGATTTTCAATTCTATTCCATTGATCACCATGTTGGCTTTTATGACAATACCATGCTCTTTTTATTGCTATAGCTCTATAGTAGAACTTGAAGTCTGGGATGGTCATGATACCCAATGCTTCTTAATTTTACAGGATTGTTTTGGCACTCCTGTGTTTTTGTTTACCATGTATAGAAGTTGAGAATTATTCTTTTGAGGTCTGTGAAAAGTTGTGTTGGGATTCTTATGGGGATTGCTTTGAATTGTAGATTGCTTTTGGTAAGATTGCCATGATTTCTATGTTGATCTTAACTATCCAGGAACATGGCAGATCTTTCAATTTTCTTATATCTTCCTCAATTTCTTTCTTCAAAGACTTATTGCTCTTATCATACAGGTCCTTCTCTTGCTTGTTTAAAGTTACCCCAAGATATTTTATGTTATTTGTGGATATTGCAAAGGGTGATGTTTCACTGATTTCTTTCTCAGTCATTTCATCATTCATATATAGGAAACCTCCTGATTTTTTTGAGTTAATCTTATATCCTTCCATATTACTGAAGGAGTTTTTCAGCTGTAGGAGGTCCCTGGTAGAATTTTTGGTGTCACTTATATATTATTTCATATCATCTCCAATTAGTTAAAGTTTGACTTCTTTTCCAATTAGCATCCCTTTGATCTCCTTTTGTTGTCTTATTGTTCTATGTAGAACTTATAATACTGTATCGAACAGATATGGAGAGAGTGAACAGCCTTGTCTTGTTTCTTATCTTAGTTAATTGCTTTGAGTTTCTCTCCATTTAGTTTGATGTTGGTTGTTGAATTGGTGTATATTGATTAGTTTATTATGCTTAGGAATGTTCTTTGTATCCTGATATTTCTTCAAGACTTTATCATGAAGGGGTGTTAGATATTGTTGAAGACTTTTTCAGCATCTAAAGAGATGATCATGTGGATTTTTCCTACACTTTCCTTATATGGTCAATTACAATAACATATTTTCATATTTTTAACCATTCCTACATCTCTGGGATGAAGCCTATTTGATCATGGTGGATGATTTTTTTCTTTGATGTATTGTTGGATTCAATTTGCCAGTATTTTACTGAACTTTTTGCATCTATATTCATGAAGGAGATTGGTCTGTAATTCTCTTTCTTGGCTGTGTCGTTGTGTGGTTTTGTTGTTAGGGTAAGAGTGACCTAATGCAAAAGAGTTTGGCAACGTTTCTTCTGTCTCTGCTCTAGAACAAATTGAGGAGTGTTGGTATTAGGTCTGGTAGGATTCTGTGCTGAGACCATCTGACCATGCGCTTTTTTTGGATGGTAGGCTTTCGATGACTGCTTTAACTTTTTAGGGGTAGTAGGTCTTTGTTTGTTTGTTTTTTCCTTTGGTTTTGTTGATGATTGTGGTAGTGTGTGTGTGTTTCCCTTCTTTGGGATCTGCTGTTGTGAGGTAATCTATTGCCTGTGTTTTCTGCGTGCAACTACCTTCCTTGGATTGGAGTTTTCCTTGTTTTCCTTCTAGTACTTTCTACAGGGGTGGATTTGTGAAGAGGTATTGTATAAATCTGGTTCTGTCATGGAATATCTTGTTTCTTCTGTCTATGGTGATTGAAAGTTTTGCTGTATATAGTTGTCTAGACTGGAGTCCATGGTCTCTTAGTGTCTTCAGAACATTTATATAGAAGCTTCTTGATTTCAGAGTTTCCATTAAGAAGTTGGATGTGATTCTGAAAGGTCTGTCTTTATATATTTTTGGAGTTTTTCCTTTGTAGCTCTTAATATTCTTTCTTTATTCTGTATGTTTAGTGTTTTGATTATTATGTGTCAAGAGGACTTTTATTTGGTCCAGCCTATTTGGTTTTCGGTAAACTTCTTTTACCTTCATAGGCATGTCCTTCTTTGAGTTGGGAAATTTTTCTTATATAATTTTGTTGAATATATTTTCTGAGCCTTTGAGCTGAAATTCTTCTTCTTCTTATATCCTTATAATTCTTAGGTTTGGTCTTTTAGTGGTATCCCCGATTTCCTGGATGTTTTCATTACGAAGTTTTAAATTTAACATTTTCTCTCTATTTCCTCTATCATACCTTCAGTGCCTGAGATTCTTTCTTTCATCTCTTATATTGTATTTGTTATACTTGCATCTGTAATATTCACTCAGTTTGTGTTCTCTTTATTTTCTCTATTTCAATTTTCAAGCCTTGAACTGTTTCCTTCGCTTGTTTGATTATTTTTTCCTTGGCTTTCTTGGCTTCTTTTAAGGGATTTATAGATTTCTTCCATTTTTTTTTGTTTTTTTCCCCTCCATTTTTTAAATGTAATTTTCCATTTTATCTTTAAGGGCCTCTTTGATCATCATAAAGTTATTTTAAAGGTCATTTTCTTTTGCTTCATCTGTGTTGGGATGTTCAGGCCTTTCTGTTGTTAAACCATTAGTTTCTGGTGCTCCTCTATTGATCTTTATCAATATTTTTTGTTTTTGAATGTATGTTTACACTGCCATCTATGCATGTCTTTCTCCAATCAGTGAAGGTGGAAGCTGTTCCTCTGGGATTCCCTTTTCCTCAGTGCAGGTGGGGCATACACAGTGAGAATGTCTCAATTAGAATACAAAGACTCTTCATGAAGGCACAACATTTTTGGGTCACCAAATATGGAGATATCAAGCAGTTGCTGGCATAATATCTTCCTCCCTACTAGGTACTTTTATCACTGTTGGAATGTGCTACATGGGATGCTAAAGGAGAAAAGCTTTAACAAGCTGTGAGCTCTCTGAGCCACAATAACGTCCAAATTTGTACAATATGCGTATTGGTGAAACTGTGACCTGAAGTTAGAGGATTTATATGGTGGAAGGGGAGACCAAGAACTCTTAAAGGTACCATTCTGACCTTTATATTAATGTTGTCAAACACATACTCACACATGCAAACAAATCACACCAATAATTGCATAATAAACTACTATTTTCATTTTCAATATTTATTTATTTTGTTTTTTTAGTTGTTTTTTTGGTACTTGAAGCCCAAGCTGGCCTCAAAATCACAGAAATCCTCCTGCCTCTGCCTTCTGAATGCTAGGTTTGAAGGTGTGCATCACCGCTGTCCAGATATTTTTTTAATTTTAATAAATTTATTAATTTATGTATTTATTTTACATCCCAGCCATAGTTTTCCCTCCATCCTTTCCTCCGAATAACTCTCCTGTTACTGCTCTGTTCCCATTGCCCCCATCGTCTTCTTTTCCACTTGTGTTTAGGAAAGGTGAGGTCTCCCATAACTATCAACAAAACATGGCAGTAAGACTAAGTTGCCATAAAACGCTGCAGTAAGATGAAGCACCTCCCATTATCAAGGCTGAGTAAGGTGACCCAGTATGAGAAGTAAGGTCTCAAAAGCCAGTAAAAAAGTTTGAGTCTGCCCCTGTTCCCACTGTTAGGAGTCCCACAAGAGTAACAGGCTACACAATTGTAACATACATGCAACATGCCTAGGTCAGTCCCATGAAGGCTCCCTGGTTGTCAGTTCAGTCTTTGTGTGTCCCTATAGGACTAGCTTACTTGATTCTCTGAGTTTTCTTGTGGTGCTTTTGACCCCTTTCACTCCTAAAATCCTTTCTCCTCTTCTGCAGGACTCTCTGAGCCCTGCCTAATGTTTTTTCTGTGGGTCTGTATGTGTTCCCATCAGTTAGTGAATGGCAACTCTCAGATGACATATGGGCTAGGCACCAATCTGGTCACCGGAGATGGCCATTTCAACCTATCTATCCACTATTTCTACGAGTCTTAGAAGTGGCCATCCTTGCAGATACCTGAGAGATTCCTTTGTGCTAGGTGTTTACTTGACTCTGGAGTGTCATCTCTTTCCAGCAGTCTCTTCCAGTACTCTTCACCATGTTACCATTCCCACCATTGTCCAGGGCCATGAGAGCTAAAGCAGGTGACAATTAGTGTTCAGATGTCAACCTACTAGAGGAATGACTATCTGATGGAGATTAATTCTGTCCAGACAAGGTCTGTAGGGCCATTGACTGAAAATTGTTGCTGCTCACTTTGGCTAAAGCAACTTGTTGTCTCCCATACATTGTAGTGTGTAATCCCATGTGATTTGTATATGTAATCTCAAGACTTCATCTCAATCTTATGGGTGTACATACCTGTGGGTGGTCAGGAAGAAGATGCATTTTCATTTAGCAATATAGACTTAATATATAGAATATATACTGTGGCATGCTTCATAATTGGATCTATTTGTCCCACAAGGACCACGGACAACTAAAAGCTGGCCTTGTTCCTTTACTTATTTTGTGACTTCCCCAACCCTGTGAGATCTTCCGTGTGAGAGTTTAGTCACATAGTTAGAAACCTTGGTTCTCACAGCCTAATCTCTGCTCTGTTCCCTAAGATAAATTAAAAGCCAGTTCCTTGCAATTTTCTCCCATTTGGCACAATGTACAGTCAGGAAAGGAGTCTTTCAAAAGGATCACATTCGGGACATTCAAAATCAAAGGGTGCCATGTAACAGCTTGTTTGATTCATAGTCTTTCCTGATCAGGAAACTGGGTGTTCAAAATTTACCTACAGCTGACTTAGGAAGGTGCTAACCTCAGTTGATCCCTGTGTTAACCCTAAAATAGCTACTAATTCCCTAAACCAACCCTCAATTTGGTTGACTGCTACAGATTTTAAACTAGAAAAATATTTTCATGCATAAGCTCTCCATTCCCCTCTTAGAATTTATAGTCTCCTAAATCAATCTTCTTGCCCAGGTGTCCTTCTAGCCATCCCTCCCAGGGCCATTAAAATCTAACAGGACAGCCCTTATCTGTTTTTGTGACCTGAGAAACACAAGCTCTGTTACTCGTGATTAACAAAGTACTGCCTTTGTGTGCATATATAAACCTTACAACAGGAGCATATCAATAAAGAAACTGATGCAGAAATGTACATAGTTGAGAATTCATTTTACCCTCAGATTTTTTTTTAAGATACATGCATGCTTTTTTTCTGGATCTTGATGGGACATTAAGGTTGGTACTAAGAGGCCCCCGATACATCCTACTTCAGTATACTTGCAAAATCTCTTCTTTTTTCCCTTCTCAGAGAGACTTGCATTTCTGCCCCTTCCCCTACGAGCCCTCCGTGCTATCCAATCTTTCTCGGTCTGTGGATTGTAGCATAGCTATCCTTTATTTTACACTAATATCCTCTTATGTAAGTGAGTACATACGTTTGTCTTTCTTTGTCTGGGTTACTGGACTTGGAATGATTTTCTCTCTAGTTCTATCCATTTGCCTTCAAATTTTTTGATGTTCTTGTTTTTAACAACTTAGTAATGCTTCATTGTGTAAATGTGCCATGTTTTCTTTCTCCATTTCTCCAATGAGCCACACTGAGGTTTGTTCCAAGTTCTGCTTATTATAAATAAAATAACTCTGAACATCATCGAGCAAGTATCCTTACAGTATGATTGAGCATCCTTTGAATACATGGCCAAGAGCTAACGTTGGATTCCCCTCTGTATGCTGTGAATACCATTGGTTAATAAAGAAACTGTCTTGGACCTGCGCAGGGAATAGAGGTAGGTGGGGAAACTAAACTGAATATGGGGAGGAAGGCGGTGGAGTAAGAGAGAAGCCATATAGCCTGCTAGAGCTGGAGAGAACTTTACCCGCGAAACCACATCCACTTCATGATGCAGAGATTAGCAGAAATGGGTTAAAATTAGATGTAAGAGTTACCCAATAAGAAGCTAGAGCTAATGGACCAAGCAGGCATTTAAATAATACAGTTCCTGTGTAGTTATTTTGGGTCTGAGCTGCGGAGGGGCTGGAACAACCTAGTGGCCTCCTTACAACAAAGAGCTGTATGTACGGGTCCGGTGGCACATTGTTTCCTAGTTTTTGGAGAAATCACCACACTGACTTCCAAAAAGGCTGTGCAAGTTTGCACTTCCATCAACAATGCAGTAGTGTCCCCCTTGCTTCACGTTCTTTGGAGCATGAGGTGTTGCTTGTGTTTTTGATATTAGCCATTTTGACAGGTGTAAGATGAAATTTCAGAGTAATGATTTGGCTTTTTCTGATGGTTACAGATGTTGAATTTTAGGTGTTTCTCAGCCATTTCTGATTTCGCTGTTGAGAAATCTGTTTAGATCTGCACTCCACTTTTTAATTGGATTATTTGTTTTGCTGATGTCTACTTTCTTGATATCTTTATACATTCTGGAATTCACTCCTCTGTCAGATGTGGGATTAGAAATGATCTTTTCCCATTCTTTTTTTTCTCTCTCTGTGTATTTATCTATTTTTTCCATACATTGTTTTGTTTTATTTTTTCCATTCAAAAACATAATTAAAGAAATAAAATTTTTACCTTTCTTCCCCTTCTCCCGGTCCCCTCCCACTACCTCCCTACCCCTCCTCCCTCCCCCTTCTTCCTTGAAAGAGGGCATGATGACCTGCCCTGTTGGAAGTACAAGGCCCACCCCCATCCCTCCCGGCCTAGGAAGGAGTGCATTCAAAAAGACTCGGTTCTCAAAAAAGATAATACATGCAGAAGAAACAGGTCCTGGTGTCATTGTTGATGGGTTCTCCATCTGCCAACTTTCGCTGCCACATTCAGAGAGTCTGGTTTGATCATATGCTCATTCAGTCCCAGTCCAGGTGGATTGGTGCACTCCCATTAGTTCAGGCACACTTTCTCAGTAGGTGGACCAGCCCCTCACGGTCCAAACTTCCTAACTCATCTTCTCCCACCTTCTGCTCTTCAGCTGCACCTTGGGGGCTCAATCCATTGCTCTGATGTGAATGTGGGTCTCTGTCTCTATCTCCATCCATCGGATGAAATTTCTATAATGGTAATCAAGATAATCATCAATGTGACTATGGTACAAGGCTAGTTCTGGCACCCTCTCCTCTGCTGCCTCAATACCTAGCTGGGGACATGCCCGTGGACACCTGGGATCCCCAGGGCCAAGTATCTTGCCAACCCTAAAATGATTCTCTTAATGTAGATATCTTATTCCCTTCTCCAATGTCCACCTTTCTTCCATCTTCACCCTCCTACTCCCCCAAGCTCTCCCCAGTCCTTCTCCCTTCTCCTTCCCCCTCTCCCCTTCCCCTGCT
>PVIU01020926.1:0-32828 GCA_004026605.1 Ondatra zibethicus | reverse complement strand
CATGTATTAACTTTTTGAGAACCGAGTCTTTTTGAATGCACTCCTTCCTAGGCCAGGAGGGATGGGGGTGGGCCTTGGACTTCCAACAGGGCAGGGCACCATGCCCTCTTTCAAGGAAGAAGGGGGAGGGAGGAGGGGTGGGGGGTAGTGGGAGGGGACCGGGAGAAGGGGAAGAAAGGAAAAAATTTTTTTTATCTTTTGTTCTTTTTATTATTTATTTTATTTTTTATTTATTTTTGTTGAGCTCTACACTTTCTGTTCCTGTTCTTAGTGTTGCCTTTTATTTTATTTTCTCTGTCGATGCTCCAGTGGTTCAAAAGATCATATCAATAGATTAGAAGGAAGCTGTCCATTTTTCTTCATTTCTCATTTCTATGGATACCCATTCCTATGTATTCTGTCTTCCATATGGATTGGTCCTCATGACGACTCCTGTCTGTGCTAACTAAATTTTTATTCCACTTGTTTTCTTCGTGTTAGCAGAGAAGTGAGGCACAGGCTTTGCAGTAACAACAGACACCTGCAACATTCTGCAACTGCCAGCACAGCCTTTGACGTCTTTTCCCGCCAAAAGACTCATTTAAAAATTTCAGGCTTCTCCTGAAATCATATTTATTTTTTATTGAACACATGCACACAGTAAAGGAATTGTATCCTGGATTTCTGTATATTTGAAACAATTTTCATCAGTAAGCATTAGTATTACCTGTAGGTACAAACGAGGAGCTTGTTTTAATTTCTGATATCTGTTCTAAAGTTTTCCTGCTATGCATTAACAATCCCAAGACAATAGTAAGAAAATTCTTACTGTGAATTGCCCCTAAAGGGTTTAGCATTGGAATTGTTGATGTGAGTGAAACAATGTGAAGTTTTCTTTGAGTTTCTAATGTTTGCTTTTTAAAGAGTAATTTTATATGTATTCATTCAAAATTGTAACAGTAATTTGCTTATATATGAATTTTATTTCCAATTAGGTGTCACAATATGGGAACTGATGACCTTTGGAGGAAAACCCTATGATGGAATTCCAACCCGAGAAATCCCAGATTTATTAGAGAAAGGAGAGCGTTTGCCTCAGCCACCCATCTGCACTATTGACGTTTACATGGTCATGGTCAAATGTAAGACTGGAAAATAATTTTACCACCTGCATCATCATTCTTAGTAAAATAACAGTTTAGATTGTTTTACCTGCAAAATGTTTCCCTGCATTGAAAAACATAGCAGCAAGCATATTTATGAATGCAGAATATAAGTACAAGTTTGTTGTGATTACTATTATGAAATAATAGCATGCTTCCAAGTTACAAAGTAAAATTTATGCGTTATCTCTTCTAATTTTTATAATTTCCATGCCCATCAAAGATTTTCATAAAGAGAGATCATTATTCATAAGAAAGTTAATAATAATATTAATGTTGATCTTTATGGGAACATATCTAAACATCACTGATAGTCTAAAACTGAATTAATTGGCCATAGGTTTAATCAAAAGTAAATTAGCAGAGCAGGTTGAGAATCAGAAAAGACGAATCTGCATTGAAGTAAAGATTATAATGCTTACTTTTTCAATTTCATCATTTGTTTACGTCAAGTGTTCTTATTTCTCTTTCCACTCTTATACCCCAGACACATAAGTATTATAAATGTGTTTTGGAAGCCTAGATTCTTCATTTTAATAGAATTAAATAAGTCTCTGGGGTTTCTGACTTAATTTAAGTGAGATTAACAGGCAGCCGTTTCTCTTACATAATCTTTGGTTTTTCAGTTTTGATTTACATAGGGTTAAAGAAAGATACAGAGTGGTGAAGGTGAATAAGCATTTTATTAATAAGAGACTCAGAGACTCTGGGCCCAGGTCCTCTCATATTTATATTCATGACATGTGTGATCCGTTCTGACAGGAAGGGAAGAAATAAAAACTCTTCCTTGCAGTGCAGGTCAGCATGCCCTTTTCTCTAAGCATAGACCTATTTACTCAATATTTAGTTGGAGAGAAACAAATATCTCACTGTGAAGTTAACCTTTCTTGGCTCCAGTAGCTTTGTCATTAGCATCTTGGCATTAACAAGCATTTTTGGAAATGAATACCCATAAGATGTAGAGTGTTTGAGCTTAGGAGAGGTGACACAAAGGATGCATAATATGATACTCAAAGGATTTCCAGAACAGGAACAAATGTTAACTCTTTAGACATAGCACAAAAAAGAAAGAAAGAAAGAAAGAAAGAAAGAAAGAAAGAAAGAAAGAAAGAAAGAAAGAAAGAAAGAAAGAGAAAATAAAGAAAAATCCCTAGCTGTATTAGGTCAGGCCTTGTTTACTTGATATCCTGAAGAGAACTAAAAAGCATTCAGATCTTGTATGGGAATTTGATACCATAACCAGCATCACATGTAATTTGAATACCGCAATGTGATGATGAAAAGACAGGCAAACATTTTGCCTTATTAGGCACAGCATATTGAGAGTTTTCCCTTTTGTTTTTCCCTTTCCCCTGGAGACTGTATACTTTAAAAGGGATCATTTGGCAAAGCAACCAAGGAAAGCTTGGTGCTGTTATTCTTGTCAGCTCCTCAGCTAAGTAGAGTACAGGTGGTTAAGGTCCGCCTATCTAAACTCCCAGAGTACAGGCGGTTAAGGTCCGCCTATCTAAACTCCCAGATAAAGACTACTACCTACCTTGAAAACTAGTATTTTTATTTTGGAAAAGCCAATATTAAGTTGAGCTAACGGGTGTTGCTGAACACACATTACAAATCATTCTGCATTTTTCCTTTTAGCCAGAAACAAACTGGCAAAAAGCAGTTGTTTTCAGTTCCCCCTTTCAACCTTCTGTGCCACAGGACTATATAGTGACAATCAAATATTTTCCACCATGTATTCTTGATATAAAACTTCACGTTCCATCTCAATTATCTTGTATATAACCACCAAAGAATGATTTAAAACATTATAGCCACACTCCAAAACAAGAACAACAGAATCTGAGGTTCTAAAATTTTCCATAGTTAGATCAATTTTCTATGTCCTTGAGATCTATATTCAAAGACAAGAATTAAGTTTGTAAAGGATCAACAAAATAAAAATTAGGGGTCTCATAGAGAAGGTTTAGCAGTTAAAAGCTTGAGTTGCTCTTGTACATGACCCAAGTTTGGATTTCAGCACCTAAGTCAAGCAACCCACAACTGCCTGTAACTCCAGCTCAGGCTGACCAATGCCCTTTCCTGACGTCCATAAGCATCTGCGTACATGTGCACATGCCAGGTTGAATGGTGCCCTTTCCTGATGTCCATGAGTTCTTGCACTCATGTGCACATGCCTAGACACAGACATATAATTAAAATTAGACTAAATTTTTAAAAATTTTTCCTTTATTTTGATAGAATATTGCAGTCCACAGTGAGTGACAATTTACTAAGTTACAGTCTTACATAATTGTCTTGCTTCTCTCTCTGATTTTCTTTCACAGAATTTTTTGAAGATTATTATTAAAACAATACCTTTTGCATTTTGTGTGCATTTCCTAAAATTTCAACATCACATTCTCCAAGCATGGATACACTAATACTTTCCTCTATGTTAATTGGCAGGTTGGATGATCGATGCCGACAGCAGGCCTAAATTCAAGGAACTGGCTGCTGAGTTTTCAAGGATGGCTAGAGACCCTCAAAGATACCTAGTTATTCAGGTTAGTCATTTTGACTTTGCTGGAAACATCCAATAATCAAATGTCCATGTGAAACAACTTAGGAATTGGTGGATCTAAATATGGTTCTATTGGGCTGGAGAGATGGCTCAGTGGTTAAGAGCATTGTCTGCTCTTCCAAAAGTCCTGAATTCAATTCCCGGCAAACACATGGTGGCTCACAACCATCTGTAATGAGGTCTGGTGCCCTCTTCTGGCCTGCAGACACACACACAGAATAAATAAATAAATAAATAAATAAATAAATAAATAAATAAATAAATAAATAAATAAATAAATAGATAAATAGATAAATAGATAAATAAATAAATAAATAAATATGGTTCTATTAAGTGAGACAAAGCAGGCTCAGAAAGACAAATACTACATGTTCTCTCTCATATGCATATCCTACATATGTGTGTATGTATGTATGATACATATGGTATAGCTCACAAAATTAGAAAGGAAGCACGAGAAAGGAAAAAGAGGTCTTAAGGGAAAGGTAATTTGGCACAAGAAGGTAACAGAATACATATGCTATAGAAGTAGAAAGACTACCTGGACAAGGAAGGACATGAACATCCAGGCGAGGAGAGTGCAAGAAGATGATAAACGAAGCCAAATATATATGTAAATGCCATGACAAGGTCATAACAAACCCTTTACTTTGTATGCTGATTTTAGAAGTACATATTGAATGTTTTATTGGGAGTGTACAGTATTCAAGCGATAATTCAATTAAAATGAATTGGTGCTTATTTAAATTAAAGAACATGCCAAGAAAAAATTTCCATTTGACACTAGGAATCAAATAGATTGGATAACTTAATTAATGTAATAATTTCTCTGTCATTATGTTCACCTAAAGACTACACAGCTGCACCTTAAATATTCTCAATTATCTTTCTTTAGTGAAAAAAACCTTTACCTTCAAGTAGCATGAAGACAAAAGCCAGAACTTAGAAGATAGTAATTTTCAGTCGTTTTCCCCACAAAATAACTTTCACAAACTGAAATTGTTTCCCTTAATAATACAAACATTTGGAAAAGCTAAAAATATTTAAGAAATGGTAAGTTGAACAAAGTTTAGCATGTGTTTTGTATCTCTTCCAAAGTCATATATTCTCTGTGTCAATGTACTATGATTTTTGAATGATATTACTTTGGCAATGACGCCCTTATACCATAAGACAAACCATGGGTGTCTGTGTGCTGACTTCATAGCATCAGTGCAGCCATATTAAATAAAATTGGAGTCAGTTGCCTCCTACTGTCTTTTCTCAACCCATACACCTCCTTAACAGTGAGATGTTTCTCTCAGATCTGAAGTGAATTTTGCCACCCTTGAAATGTACACATCACCTGCCCTAGTTCATTCTTCTTGTTGTTGCATTTATTACATTCTTCTTATATTCCATTTCTTACCTTTTGATATCTAACAACAGTATATGATTCTTTCTAGCTGGTCGTTAAGCTAAAGATGCTTTATAATGAGCACGGGGATTCTCTGGCTGTTTATTTTTCTATTATATAAAATTAGTATTGAAACTACATGTTATGAAGGAAAGAATAATGATTTGTGCATTTCTTATGGGCAATCTTTCAGGGTGATGATCGTATGAAGCTTCCCAGTCCAAATGACAGCAAATTCTTCCAGAATCTCTTGGATGAAGAAGATTTGGAAGACATGATGGATGCTGAGGAATACTTGGTACCCCAGGCTTTCAACATCCCTCCTCCCATCTACACATCCAGAGCAAGAATTGACTCCAATAGGGTAAGAAGTAATTAGACACAAGACCATGTTACTTCTGAGAAATAAATGCGTATACACTGTGAGCATAAAAATTTCCAAATAACCGTACAGCTAACTATTGCAAAGTCTGTATTAAAAACATACTATACCACAAATGACATGCCAAGCTCAATACAGATATAGTTAACTTTGGAAGTTAAGCATGAACAATACAATATGGGCTCTGAGATATCACCATTTCAAAAGAAATCATCTTATCCATCTTAAATTAAACAAATTTTAATTGCTAACAGCCAAACTAATAAAACTTCCTACAGGAATGAAAATTCTTACCAATTAGGCTTTTACTGTTCTTTGTTTAAAACATTACAGTATGCCATATTGATCAATACTAGTACAACTGTTTTCACTCATTGAAGAAACATTCACTTTTCTGACAAGTGAGATACAAACACAGAGACGTGTGTGACCTTTAACCCATAATGGATCATATTTAGAAGCCCAGTGAATCTTTACAAAGACATTGACAGGTTATAGCAGACACTTTTGAGAAGAACTTACATTTCATATATTAAATCCACTGTACATGGATCCCAATTTTTTAGTGAATGCTGTCAACTCATCTGTTTATTTTTAAAGATCCCTTTGTGGGGACTGGAGAAATGGCACTTATGAGTATGTACTGATTTTTGCAGAGTTCAGATCCCAGAATCAGGCTGGTGAAAACTCCAGCTCTCGGGGATCCTGCGCCCTCTTCTGGTCTCTGAGGGCAGCTGCATTTATGTGCAAACATACATTCATTTTAAATAAAATAAATCTTATTTAAATATTTTTAATTTAAAAAATGACTTGACATCCACTCAATATATGAATGCCTCTGTATGTGAGATGTTATCACACATTAGAGATTCCAGGAATTTCTACATAGCTTACAATTTCAGAAACTATGCAAGGTGTCCTGATAGCAAGGAAATGAAACCAACCTAGATGCTCATCAACAGATGAATGGGTAATGAAAGCATGGTACCTATAAAAAAAAATGGAATATTACTCAGATGTAAAAAAATTAAAATCACCAAATCTTGAGGAAAATTATGCACTTGAAAATTACAATATTAAAGTAAGTAATCAGGCTTGAAAAGAAGGAAAAAAATAAGAAAAACATGCATGTTTTTACTTTACATGTGGATCCTGGCCTACGGTGTATACATGAATGTATTAAAGACATGTTAAGCATGAGTATAGGATAGAATTTAGATAGGAAATCGAGAGGGTAATATTGGGTGACGAGGAAGGACAAGATATTGTTAAAAGGAGTATGACATTAATGAGTTACAACATTATTTCTTTTTTCTAGCTTCAACTCCCTCATAGTTTTCTTCTTTTTATAGTGGATAAGTGAATCCAACTTTCTGGGTATTAAAGCAACAAGAACCATAAATGGCTAAATAAAAAAAAATTGATCACAAAAGTATAAAATCTTAACTGAAGCAGAAATGCTTCAGAATGGCCGCCCTAACTATATAGCTGATTGAAGTGTCTGGAGTCTGGAATGTGACTAGTGTGTGAGTAGGTTCCTCAGACCAGTTGCACGGTGGTTTTGCTTGTGAGTTAATTAGAAGTACATTCTTTTATTAATTTGTTTAATGTCTCTGTGTTAATGGAAGAGCCACAGAGTCATAGAATCAGCATGGAGCTTGGCAAGTGCTACAGTACATTATTTCCTGGCCATTAGTGGGTGTGGAAAGACATTGATTTTAAGTCTCCACTATGTATGTTCCACTTAAAAGATAGAAACATGATTCTTGGTTGTTTATTAGGTAGTAACTTGCCCCATTCGTATCTCCATCTCAAAACACTATCACCCTAGTAGAACAATATGTCCTGTCTATCTTGGCCACAAGCTTAAGAGAAATTTCAAATTCCCTGTCATTCTCTAAAATGGAAGTAACTTTATTTCAGACTGACAGCAATAATGAAATAGTACCTAGATCTTACCATTCAACACATGTATGTTAATAACAATCCAATGATGTTATTTTGTTATAATCAAGTCTTACAAACAAGAAATCAGTCACCACAAAAGTGAGGTCATTAGAATGGTGTCCAATGCCTAGCTAGCAGATCTGAGTTCTTAGATAGGCCTTTTGTCTCTCCTACAATGTGCCTTGTACTTAAAGATACAAGTTTATTTCCATGATATTCTTGTTCTTCTTGGCATCAACATCAGTGTCTGGGACTTGTCAGTAAATTTCCCTAGTATTTGTCCCATAAAATGCAACATATGGGTTTACATTTCTTTAAACTTCTCCTTCCATTCGAAAGACAATACATAAAGGCAAGGCGAAGCCAGTCTTGTAAGCACACCTATAATCTCAGCACTGGGGAGGCTGAGGCAGGAGAATTTTGTAAATTCAATTCCAATCAATGTTTGTAGTGATTCTAATCCCTGCCTGGATAAATAGTGAGATCTTGTCTCAAAAGCTAAACAAAGGAAAAACAAATAGCAATAGGAAAGAAGAAAAGAAGGGAGGGGTAGGAAGGACAGACAGAAGAAGCAAGCATTGAGACCTCAGTTTACTTTTCTATGAAAAACAATTTAATCCCAGCCCAAACTGAAGATTTTTTATGGCCCCATAATGTAATAGTTGAAGTATTCAATACATAGCCCAGGCATGGTGGGACGCACCTTTAATCCCAGCACTCAGGAGGTGGATCTCTGACTTCCAGGCTAGCCTGGTCCACAGAGCAAATTCCAGGATAGCCAAGACTAAACATAGAAACCCTGTCTTGAAAACTCAAATAAATATATAAACAATAAGTTTTTGTTCATAGAGAGCTGTGAAGCTCCGTCTTTGTGGGAGGTAGGAAAGTCTGTAGGTATAAGAGGGGCAGCTATCCCTGACCTCTCTACAGAGCAAAAACGATCAAGTTTCACAATTGTATTTATTGTTCTAAAAGGCAAGTTCATCACTATTCATTTCAATAATCTTTTTTAGAAAAGAGTTTTATTTCTTGAAGTGAAATACTATCAAGACATCAAGACCAAGGCTGGGTTCTTGTTATTTTTATAAGAATTCTGAAATTCCACCTTTTTGTTCACTCTAATTTATACTTTCTGCATGGAACTCTTAAGGACAGTTTGAGCTAGCTAAACAGAAGTAGGCAAGGGAGAGATCGCATGGGGACATCCTTGACCTTTACTTCTTTTCTCCTCTGCATTCTGATTTGATAACTGCAAGTTCCTATTTACCTTTCCAGGGTCTGGAAAAAGAATTGTACTTAATACCACTTATTTTGAAGTATTAAAACACATTTCTAAAAATTGCATGTGTGTGTATGTATGTGAGTGTGTGTGTGTGCACATGTGTTCCATGTTGCACATGTGTAAATTCAAGGATAACCTCAGGTGGCATCTTTACTGTCTATTTTATTTCAAACAAAATCCTTCATCCACTAATGTGTAAGCAAAGCTAGTGGGCCTGTGATTCTCCTGCCTCCATCTCACATCCTAGGAGTTCTAGGATCATAAGCATGTGCTAGTGCACCCGGACTTCTCACTCCAGGAGTGTGAGGATTAGATGCATGTGCTCGTGCACCCGGACTTCTCACTCCAGGAGTGTGAGGATTAGATGCATGTGCTCGTGCACCCGGACTTCTCACTCCAGGAGTGTGAGGATTAGATGCATGTGCTCGTGCACCCGGACTTCTCACTCCAGGAGTGTGAGGATTAGATGCATGTGCTAGTGCACCCGGACTTCTCACTCCAGGAGTGTGAGGATTAGATGCATGTGCTCGTGCACCCGGACTTCTCACTCCAGGAGGGTAGGATTAGGTGCTTTTCCTAGTGCACCCGGCTTTAGGCCCTGTGACCCCACCTCAGACGCTCATGTTTTCACATTAAGTACTTTTCCCAGTGAGCAATATCTTCAGATCACAAAAATGTCATTTATATTGGCCTAATTATAAAGCTCTGGCTTTTTATAACTTTTATTTCAACTTATAACATATATAAATATTATTTCCATCCTTATCTACAATGCTTAGTTGCATTATTTTACAGTTACTTTAATTTTAGTTTCTGTGGTCAAGTTACAATTATAATAAGGGACTTTGTTAAAGCAAATAATGTTGGAATATTTATAAATATGTTTGATAAACCTTTAATACCAAACAAGTAGTCAGTTTTTAAATGAAAAATTGCTTTTTTCTAGATAGATATTTCAATAATGTTTTCGCTCTCTCTGTAGAATTGCTTTCTCATTTTTAAATTAATACAACCATGCCCATCTATATGAGTGATGGACAATTAAGAATTACATTTTCTCTAGTAACTGGCAAATAAACATTAATCTCCTTTAGAATAACATAATTTTTGTTTGTTTCCTTTTTATTTCTCAATAGCATAAATAATATATGTTAGAAATAATTCCTAAGAACGAGCCTCTCCGCCGATGCAAATAATCCCAATCAGACCAAATTAAAAGATATCCAGGTTTAATTGGATGTCTGCTGTTGGAGAGTGAGTTGCTTGTTGGTTCCCAGCCGCTCAGCCCTGAAAAAAATCACACAGAAACCATATTATTTAAATCACTGCTTGGCCCATTAGTTCTGGTTTCTTATTGGCTAACTCTTACATATTAATTTAACCCATCTCTATTAATCTGTGTATCACCACGTGGCTGTGACTTACCGGCTAAAGTTCCGGCTGTCTCGGGTGGGGCTACATGGCGTCTCTCTGACTCCACCCTTCTTTCTTCCAGCATTCAGCCTAGCTTTCCCTGCTTACCTAAGTTCTGCCTTGCTATAGGTCCAAAGCAGTTTCTTTATTCATTAATGGTAATCACAGCACACAGACGGGGACTCCCACATCAGTCTGCGCTCTCTTGGGTGGCCCTGAGGGGGAAACAGAAAGCCAGCATGACCATCAAAGAGGAACAGAGAAGACCGCATGTTTATTCTGGGGGAGACAGTTTAAATAGCCTGTGGGAGTGGTCTTGACCTTTCCTAAGGAGAGGTCAAAGCTTGGCAGGCCCAGGGGAGGGGGCTTCCAAAGATGTATGCCAGGTGCTGGGATTATATTCCAGACTCTTTGTATAAGGGGTGACAGGAAGGTGAGGTGATACTTATGACAAACATTTTAGGGTCTTTTTGGATAAAGTGGCATTAGCTCAAGTCTGGCTACTTCCTGCAGGCATTGGGCGATGTGGTGGAGGGGAGAGCTGGGTATTGGTGGGCTCAAGTTCAGCGAGAGGTGTGGCTAGAGAGGCATCCTGTTTACTGTCATCCCGGAGATTCCAGGTGTCTGTTCCTTGAGGGAACTGAGAAGGCAGATGACTAGGAGAAAAAATAATGTTATTACCCATCTTGTTTGTGTCACCAAAGATGAGTGTGCCAGGATGAGGAGCAGATAGGCCCTTCATTGTGGCATCTTGGAGAACCAGAGGGTGGACGGTCCTAACTGCTGGACAGACCAAGTGTCCTGACTGGGTGCCTGCTTGAGTCTGGAGAGAGGGTACCAGCATGGATGTCCCAGGTTCCTGGCAGCCAATGGGGTGGTGAGGATTAACATGTGAGGTCCTATCCATCGAGGTTCAAGAGACCTAGGAGCTAGCTGTTTGGGGAGTACTCTGTCCCCTGTGGAGAGCAGGGCAGGTTTAGGGGCATTAGAGTCCACTGGTGTGGTGGCAGGGAGACAACTGTCAGCGTGTGAACAGAGAAGGGACCTCAGAAGTGAGAGGTAGGGTAGGTACCCCACCAATGGAGGAGTTTGGGCTGGGAGGTGATGGTTAAGGAGAAAGGGCCTGCCATAAAGGAGCTCAAAAGGGCTCAGGCCCATAGGGGAACATGGGGTGGCCCTGTGGCGAGTCAGGGCCATGGGGAGAAGGGAGGGCCAAGATAACCTGAGTTCAATGGAGAGCTTGGTTAGCTGTTGTTTGATGAGTCCATTGGCCCTCTTTACCTTTCCCGAGGATTGTGGATGGGAGGGGATGTGGAATTTCCAGGAGATGTTGAGAGCCTCTGACACGAGCTCCATGACCCTGGAAGTGAAGGCTGGCCCACTGTCCGTCTGGATGGTCTGTGGGACACCAAACCGAGGGATGATGTGGTCTAGGAGTACCTGAGCCACCATATCTGCCGTTTCCCTGGAGGCCAGAAACGCTTCTATCCACCCTGTAAAAGTGTCCACAAGTATTAGGAGATAACCAAGTTTTTTTATGAGTAGGCATATGGGTGAAATCAACCTGCCAATCTTTGCCCAGTTGGTGTCGACGAAGCTGGTGTAGAGGCTGAAGTATGTGGAGAGCCTGTGGGTTGGCCAGGGCACACTCTAGCAGGAGGAGTGAACCTGTGAATAGAATCTCGGAGATGGGTGGGGTCAAAGAGGGGCTCCAAGAAGTGGAACAAACCTTTGGGGCCTATGTATAAGGTCTGGAGGATGTCTGAAATGATTGACAATGCCTGGTCTTGAGGAAGGATGAGACGGTTATTTAAATAGAACCATCCATCCTTTGTTTTTGTGCCCCCCCTTTTTTATGAGCTTGTCCCTCTCTTTTGATTGGTAACAGGGCTGATAGGATGGAGTTAAGAACAAAATACGTTCTTGGCTACTTGGAGTACCCTAGTGAAGGCAATTAATTTGGCCTTTTGTGAAAAGGTTCCCATTGGCAGGCAGGTTGCTTCAACTGTGTTAGTGGACGTGACCACTGCAGTTGCCTCGCAGTTTCCTGATTTATCTATAAGGGAACTTCCATCAATGAACAGGGTAAGCTGGGGATCTGTAAGTGGCTGGTCTAGAAGACCCTGCTGAGGTGAGGTTAAAGCCTCTATAGCCTCTGGGCAAGAGTGAGAGGAGGTGCCAGAGGGGAGGGAGCAGGAAGGAGAGTTGCGGGGTTTAGGACAGGACTGGAAACCAAAGTAATTTGGGGGTTTTCTAGAAACAGTAAGTGAAAAACCTGGACTCATGAAGGCCCCAGGAGAGAGAGAGGAGAGGAGTGTCTCAGAAGGTCTGAGAGGCAGTGGGTGGAATATACCATGATTGGTCTGGACAAGGTGATCTTAAGAGCCTTCCGAGTCAGTTCAGCTGCTGCCGCCAGGGCTCTCAGGCATGGTTGCCATCCACAGAAGGTGAGGTCCAGCTGTTTGGATAAAAAGGCGACAGCCCAATTCACAGGCCCAGCCTGTTGGGTTAGAACTCCCGTGGCCACTCCTGACCTCTCATCTGTATAGAGATGATAAGGTCTCATGGGGTCTGGAAGAGCAAGAGCAGGGGCTGTTAGAAGGGCATCTCACAGTAGAGAGAAGTGGTGGCAGATGATGGCTGGGTGGGTGAAAGGTCCATGGGGATCTCTCTGGCTGCCTGGTACAGAGGCCTGGCTGTAATGGCAAAGTTAGGGATCCACATCTTGAATTTTGCATGCAAATGGATGGAAATAGAAAACGCTATCCTGAGTGAGGTAACCCAAACCCAGAAAGATGATTATGAAATTTCATCTGATGGATGGAGATAGAGACAGAGACCCACATTCACATCAGAGCAATGGATTGAGCCCCCAAGGTGCAGTTGAAGAGCAGAAGATGGGAGAAGATGAGTAAGGAAGTTAGGACCGTGAGGGGCTGGTCCACCTACTGAGACAGTGTGCCTGAACTAATGGGAGCACACCAATCCAGCTGGACTGGGACTGAATGAGCATATGATCATGTGGCAGCGAAAGGGGGCAGACGGAGAAGCCATCAACAATGACACCAGGACCTATCTCTTCTGCATGTATTATCTTTTTGGGAACCGAGTCTTTTTGGATGCACTCCTTCCTAGGCCGGGAGGGAGGAGGTGTGGGCCTTGGACTTCCAACAGGCCAGGGCACCATGCCCTCTTTCAAGGAAGAAGGGGGAGGGAGGAGGGGTTGGGGGGTAGTGGGAGGGGACCGGGAGAAGGGGAAGAAACGTAAAAATGTTATTTCTTTAATTATGTTTTTGAATGGAAAAAATAAAACAAAACAATGTAAACAAACAAAAAAAATTAAAAAATTAAAAAAAATCCTGTGGGGGGAAAAAAAAGTTAGGGATCCAGTGGTAGAAGAACCCTAGCAGGCCCAAATATGAGAGGATTTGAGCCCCTGTGGTTGGGGGCTGTAAATCCTGCAGGGCCTGGACCTGTCAGAGGGGAGGGTCTTAGATCCCGGCCTAATTGAGCACCCAAATATACCACTGTAGGAGAACACACCTGAGCCTTGTTGGTGAGACTCGATATCCCAGGGATCCGAGGAAGTTCAGGAGTGCAGAGGTGGCTGTTGGGACAGAGATAATGTAGGACTACAGAGAAGGAGATCATCAATGCACTGGAGGGGCGTGCTAGGACCTCGGTCAAAGTTTGAGAGATCTTGGGTCAGAGTTTGTCCAAAGAAGTGGGGGCTGTTCTGAAAACATTGAGGGACAACAGTCCATGTAAGCTGTCTGGAGAACTGGGAGTCAGGGTCCTCCCAGGTGAAGGCAAAGAGGAAGTATGAGTCAGGGTGTAAAGGGACAGTAAAGAAGGCATCTTTTAGGTCCAGAACAGTAAAGTGGGAGGTGGTAGGAAGGACATTAGACAGAAGATTGTAGGGGTTGTTAACCAGTGGGTGAACTGGAATCACTGCCTCATTTATGAGGCTGAGGTCTTGAACCAAGTGGTAAGTGTCAGAGGGCTTACACACAGGAAGGCTTGGAGCATTGCCACCTGTTGCAGCCTCATCTGTCAGAAGGACTCAGCTGTTTCTTGTGGGGGCATTAAAAACTTTAAAGGCCATTTTTATCCATTTCTGTGGGGGGGGGTGGGGACCTTCCTCAGCCTTTTTTTAACTTTTTTCTAATATCTGGTGATGACTGAGAAATAAAATGGACAGCCAGGACTGTGGCTCCTGCTGGGGAGGCTGGGTCCAGTCTAGTATATTGGACCATGGTCTCTTGTAATTGGTTTAAAATATTGGCTGGGTTTTCATCAGCTAGCTGTGTGATCTCTCAAAGTTTTGTCAAAATTAGCTACTTTCTTTGAGATTATCTCCATACTCTGAAGGAGGCAAAGAATCATGATGTCCCGCCTCTGTCAGCCCTTCTGGCCAAGTTGATAATCCCAGTATGGTTCTGTGGCTGGCATAGCCACTTCCCCGACAGGGACTGTGCTGTCTACCAGGTGAGTCTGCTCTGCGTACTGTCCAGCTGCTGCCTGAATTCTACTTCGCTCTGCAGGAGTGAGACTGGAAGCCTGGATAACATAGTCAGGCCAGGTTAGATCGTAGGCCTGGGACAGATAGCAAAACTCCTTAATATAAACAGAAGGATTAGCAGAGAAGGGACTCAACTGCTTTTCTATCTGAGAGAGATCCAGAAGAGAGAAGGAAACATGGACTTTAATAGTTTCACTGGCTCCCACTACCTCCTGAAAAGAGTAGAGAAGAGCAGGGTTATGGTGAGATCTGGTATGGGAAGAAATGGGAGAGGATTTGGAGGGGTTAGTCCAGTGTGTAGAGGGGGTCCAAGAAGTAGTTTGGGGGGGCAGGAAGATGTGGTAGGAGGGAGGGGTGGGGAGGGGAGGATAGTGTGTAGGGAGAAAGTTGACCTTGAACTTCCCATTCCCATTCCCAGGGAGGAATGTGGAGAATGTTGTTCCACAGGAGGGGGTTGGGTAGTGAGGGTTGGAGGGATTGGCAGGCAGTGTCTCTGGCTGCATGGTCAGTCATAGCAGAGCTTTCAGGGTCCCAATTCCCAGATGGTTGGGAATCTGGAGGTGCTTTGACCCTGGCGCCCAGAACCAGTGCTGCAAAACACTGGCTTCTGAGGGAGGGGGGAGAGCACAGTGCCCAGAAACCATGGACATATGAGAGTTCGGTCTATTTATCCCCACCGCAGCAAAAATTTTCTAGGTCCCAGAGGATGGAAAACTCAAGAGTTCCCTCTGGTGGCCATTGTATCCCATTGTCAACGTCATATTGAGGCCAAATCATAGTGCATAGAAAAATTAGCCATTTGGGACAGATTGTATTGGACAATTCCAATTTATAAAGATTTTGTACAAGGCAACCCAGGGGCAATAACGGATCTGGCTTTGGATTGCAAGAACCCATTTTAAAAGTCTATGCCCAATTGTGGGGCTCAAGTCTGTCACAGAGCATTCACTGGGACAACTCTTGAGCCACAATGGGGTTGTGAAAATTGAATGGTAGATGTCTCTGGCCACGCAATTTTCACCTCAGCTAATTTAGCCGCTTGGATCAGAGTTTCACAGTGTAATCATGACTTCAACAGAAAGCCCAAAAATCTGCAAAAACAGACACAAATGGGTACCCTAACCCTACTAGCATAAAGCAAAAAAAAGGGGGGGAACTCACCGAGACAAAGCTGGTCTAGCTGGGAAGCTGATTTTAGCCTGGTGGAGAGTATGCACAATAAGGGTTGTTTTCCAACATGTGGCCTTAAGTCTGTGGAAAAAAAGCCCCCCCCCCCGCGGGACCTCCAAAATGTTAGGAATAATTACTAAGAATGAGCCTCTCCACTGACACAAAGAATCCCAATCAGACCAAATCAGACCAAATTAAAAGATATCCAGGTTTAATTGGACTTCTGCACTCTTGGGTTGCCTGAGGGGGTGGGGGGGGACAGAAAGCCAACAGGACCACCAAAGAGGAAGAGGAAAGACCACATGTTTATTCTCTGGGAGGCAGTTTAAATAGCCTGTGGGAGTGGTCTTGACCTTTCTTAGGGAGGGGTCAACGTTTGGTGGACTCAGGGGAGGGGACTTCCAAAGATGGATGCTGGGTGCTGGGATTACATTATAAATAAATTTTCTTTGGTGTAGGAGGTCCTTCTGTTTATGTATTGCTTTCATTGGTTAATCAATAAAGAACCTGCTTGGCCTGATAGAACAGAACTTAGGTAGGCGGAGAAGACAGAACTGAATTCTGGGGGGAAGAAAGCAGAGTCAGAGAGGGAGAGCCGCCATGGAGATGCCAGGTCAGACATGCTAAATCTTTCCTGGTAAGCCATGACCTCATAGTGAACACAGATTAGTAGAAATGGGTTAAATCAAGAAGTGAGAGTTAGTCAATAGGAGGCTAGAGATAATGGGCCAGGCAGTGTTTAAATGAATACTCTTTCTGTGTGATTATTTCGGGTGTAAGCTAGCTGGGCAGCTGGGACAGAACAAAAGGGCCCGCTCCCTACAACATTTCTTCTTTGGTTTGCTTCTCATGATAAGCGTGTTGATGTGATTACCCTTAGATTCTGTGTATGTTTCCTAACATCAAACAAATTATCAAAGCCATCTCCTTCTGGAGTGTGTTAGATTGTTTTAAATTTCATGAGTGGGCCAGCAAGATGTTTCAGCAGGGTAAGGCACTTGCCATCAGGACAGAATATCTGAGTTGGATCACTGAAGCTGCGTCCACGCTAGAGGGAGAGAACCAATTCTGGCAACTGGCACTTTAACCCCCGCAATACACTGTGACCCATACAGGTATACATAGACAAAATGAAATGTCAATTTTAAAATCCATTTGTATTTTGACAAACTGAAACCATAAGACAATGACTAAATTAACTGGACATCAGTGCTGATATGTCCAGAATGCTGATAGAGATAAATTTTAGAAACACTAAAAAATTCTCATCTAACCCATAGCTGATGCTATTATTATTAGCCATAACTGTTTAACGATCTTAGCTCTTAAATATTTTTATCAAAATAGTGTGCCCACAGCATCTGCTCTAATATGTAAACAGAAGACTATGAGCGGCAAACCATGGTTCTCTACACTCATAGATCAGATTACTTAAGGGTGGAGTTACTTAATCCCTCCTACTGGCTGAGCTTTTTCTTTCTTGCTTTCAATGATAAGATGATTAAAAGAAGCTAAATTGTGGGCCAGAGAGATGGCTCAGTAGTTAAGAGAACTCAGGTTCAGTTTCTGTCACCTACATGAAGAGTCTCCCAACCTTCTGCAATTCTAGCTCTATCGAAACCTCTAATGCCAGCCTCAGTGTCCCCTCAGGGTTCAGATGAAGCAAGTGAGGGACTTTAAAGGACCCAAGGGTGAAATAAACTCTCCTCTACATACTTTTCTGCATCAGTTTCTTTATTCTTCTCCTGCTGGTCTGTTCTCCCCCATTCTGTAAAGTTTCCAGTATATATTCACACTTAAAACAAAGGCAATTCTCTGAGCTTGGATGTCCCATTGTCTTTGAAGGTCCCAGATGTGATCTATATGACAGACTCCTTTCCTAACTGCATGTCCTGCCAAATGAAAGATAGTTTCAGGGAGGTGGCTCCTGATGTATCTCAGGGAACAGAATGGAGTTGTGACTGTTGGAACCAAGGTTTCTGGCTACATGACTAAATTCTCTCATTGGAGGTCTCATGGGGTGGGGAAAGCTATCCAGTAAGCAAAAGAAAAAGGCAGGCTTTTAAATGTCCACAGTCCTTGTGGGATAAATAAATCTAGCAAGTCCCAGTATATTTTCTATATATCAAAACTATATAGCTAAATGAAAAGTCATTCTCCTTACCACTTACAGATACATGTGCCCATAAGATTGAGATGTAATCATGAGAATACATATACACATTACATGAGATTACACACTACAATGCAGATATTGTGGAAACACCAAGCCGCTTAAGCAAAAGTGAGCAACAGCTTTCAGAGTCTATGGTCCTGCAGACCTTCTCTGGACAGGATTAATCCTCCACTAGATAACCATGCCTCTGGTGGGTTGACATCTGAACACTAGTTGCCACCTGCTTCCCATTGACCCTGACACAGCTTCAAAAGGATTTGATGTCTCTGGCTTCCTCAGGAATCTGTACTCATGTCCACATAAACAAAGCAGAACACACACACGCATGTATGCACACATATGCACCTCTACATAATTCAAAATAATAAAACAAATTAATTAATTAAAATAAATTGGAAACCAGATGTGACACTCTAGAACCAAACCAAGGCATGCCATTTAATTAGGCTTGTGTCATTTTCTTTAGTCATAAGGATGTTCAACTGGATCATGTATAATCTCCTCATATTAAAATTACTTCATTGGCATTTTGAGAAATTATATTCCAGATATATACATGTATTTTATCCTTAGGAATCCTTAACTGGAAAATGACCCAAAACATTTTGAGTTAACTCAGTAGCCACCCATTTTTCTAAAGTGACTGGATATAGAAAAGAAGATCCTGCAGACAAAAGGGAAGGAAGCATCTCATAGGTGATACAGGGAAAAGGTGCTAAATGATATCACAAGGTTACTCTTGTTGCAATTTAGCACGGATCAATATTAATTCTAACAACAGCTACTTCTTGATGATAAATGACTGTAGTCTCTGGGTATTGGCTTACATTTTGTCCTAGGTCTATCAAGGTTTCCTGCAGTTTATCCTTGACAAGATACTTGGGTTCTTCTGTTTTTATCTACTAAGCCTGAAGTAGTAGCTCTTTTTTTTAAATTAAATCCATACTGCTAGCTATCTTTTTGTCTTTACTCAACAGCCAATCCTTTTAAAATGCTCAGTATATTATAACAAATAAATATATTTGATTCAGAATAAATAAATTAATACATCTGAATATGTCTTATGGAATTGACACTATGTTGGGCAGTGAGAATAGGATTGGGAGAGAATGTTCTGTCTTCAGAGAGTCTCGTTCTAGTTGAGGACATTGTATTATTACAGAAACATCAGACATTTTAGCGAAAAGGTAAAACAGTCTGAATCAAGATAAGAGGTTAAAGGAAGCCATTTTAGCCATATTTTTGTGAAGAAAGAGTCTCAAGCTCGTATCTGGGTCAGTAGGGAAATGAACCAAACCAAACAAAGCCTAACATAACACAAGGCATATGCATACTAGTTATTTTTATCATCTTAGTTTTTATAATATTTGTATATAGTGCAGGTTTGAAAACTGTATTCTCAGAGGAGGAAATAGATTGCCTTACATTTTTCTTGTTTTCTTGCTAGTATTAAATCTTGGTCTTAAGTCTTCTGCCCTCTCTCTAAATGCTCCAATTCAAAGCAAAATCCTTTTCAGCCTCTCTGCAAATCACTTTGCTTTCTTGTTTCTCTGGGTCAGATGCCATCACTTCACAGGACCTACTGAGATCGCTCCCTAAGGACACATCTAGCATTTGTGTTTTTAGATTATTTTCAAGAAGGCACGATCTTTCTTTCTTTCTTTCTTTCTTTCTTTCTTTCTTTCTTTCTTTCTTTCTTTCCTTCCTTCCTTCCTTCCTTCCTTCCTTCCTTCCTCCCTCCCTCCATTCCTTCCATCCTTCCTTCCATCTAGAACTAGAGATCAAACCCAGGACATCACACACCTTAGGCATGTTTTTTACTACTGAACTACACCCAGAGTCAAAGATAGTTTTTTATGTCTCTGTAGTACTTTAGCCTTTTCTTTAAAAATTTTAATATGACCCTTTACACTGTACCAAAGCAATAGTATTATTTTTCTCAGTACCTTATTATTTGTTGACACAAATTTATTTCTCTTTTCTTCTTTCTTTCCTTTCTTTCTTGCTCTTCTCCTCCTCTTCCTTTTCCCTCGATTTTATGGAACACCTTTTATTCTTTTCTTCAATTGAGAAATCTTTCTTTCATTATCAATTTAATAATCATTGAACATTTATCCTAGGAAATGCCTTCTTCATTCCAGTTGACTTATCACTGCAATTTACTTTTCTCCACTTTACATCTCACACACAAATACTGCCCAGAACTGTAAGCATTATTTTAACACATGACTCTCAGAGTGTTCATCCACTGGAATCTTTTTCTGTCTTTATTTGGAAGTTTGGATGAGTTGCTTTTAGAAATGCTATCTCTCCAATACAAGATAGATCTTTCTCTTTTAAAATAATGTAATATCAAATTACATTTTTTTTCTTTCCAAATTTGGGAGAACTATGGAGATATCAAGAATTCTTTTTATTTATTTATTTTTAATTTGTTATTTTTCCATTCAAAAACTGACCCTTCCTCCTCTTCTCCCATTCCCCTCCCACTCCCCCACTCACCCTCCTCCTTCTCCCTCCATCCTTAAGAGAGGGCAGGGTACACTGCCCTGTGGGAAGTCCAAGGCCCTCCCCACCCCATCCCGGCCTAGGAAGTTGTGCATCCAAGTAAACTAGGGTCCCAAAAAGCCAATACATGCAGAAGAGACATGTCCCAGTGCTATTATCGATGGCTTCTCGGTCCATCCCCATTGGTAGCCACATTTGGAGAGTCCGGTTTGATCACATGCTCATTCAGTCCTGGTCCAGCTGGATTTGGTGAGCTCCCATTAGATCAGGCACACTGTCTCAGTGGGTGGACCAACTTCTCGTGGTCCTGACTTCCTTGCTCATCTTTTCCTCCTTATGATCTTCAACTGGACCTTGGGAGCTCAGTCCATTGCTCTGATGTGGCTGTGGGTCTCTGTCTCTATCTCCATCCATCAGACGAAATTTCTATGGTGATATTCAAGATATTCATCAGTGTGACTATGGGACAAGGCCAGTTCAGGCACCCTTTCCTCTGCTGTCCAAGGACCTAGCTGGGGACATCCCCATGGATACCTGGGATCCCCTCTAGAGCTAAGTCTCTTGTCCACCCTAAAATGGCTCCCTTAATGTAGATATCTGCTTCCCTGCTCCAATATCTGCCCTTCCTCCATCTCCACCCTCCCACTCTTTCAAGCTCTCCCCAGTCCTTCCCTTCTCCCTTCTCCTTCCTTGTCTCCCCTTCCCCCAGCCCCACCCCTACCCCTACCCCAACCCCCATGCTCCCAACTTTTGCCTGGCTATCTTGTTTGGTTCCAGTTTCCAGGAGGATCTATATATGTTTTTCTTTGTGTTCACCTTGCTATTTGGCTTCTCTAGGGTTGTGAACTATAGGCTTAATGTCCTTTGTTTATGGCTCGAAACAGAGGAGTCATTGCCAAACTCCTTTTATGAAGCTACCCTGATACCAAAACCACACAAAGACTCAACCAAGAAAGAGAGTTACAGACCAATCTCACTCATGAACATTGATGCAAAAATTCTCAATAAAATATTGGCAAACTGAATCCAAGAATACATCAAAAAAATTATGCATTATGATCAAGTATGCTTCATCCCAGAGATGCAGGGCTGGTTCAACATACAAAAATCTATCAATGTAATCCATCATATAAATAAACTGAAAGAAAAAAGCCATATGATCATTTCATTAGATGCTAAAAAAGCATTTGACAAAATTCAGCACCCCTTTATGATAAAGGTCTTGGAGAGATTAGGGATACAAGGTTCATACCTAAATAAAATAAAAGCAATATACAGCAAGCCGACAGCTAACATCAAATTAAATGGAGAGAAACTTGAAGCCTTTCCACTAAAATCAGGAACAAGACAAGGCTGTCCACTTTCTCCATACCTCTTCAATATAGTGCTTGAAGTTCTAGCAAAAGCAATAAGACAACATAAGGAGATCAAGGGGATTCAAATTGGAAAGGAAGAAGTCAAACTTTGTTATTTGCAGATGATATGATAGTGTATATAAGCAACCTAAAAAACTCTACCGAAGAACTCCTGCAGCTGATAAACACCTTCAGTGATGTGGCAGGATACAAGATCAACTCAAAAAAAAAAATCAGTAGCCCTCCTATACACAAAGGATAAAGAAACAGAAAGGGAAATCAGAGAAACATCACCTTTCACGATAACCACAAATAGCATAAAGTATCTTGGGGTAACACTAACCTAGGAAGTGAAAGATCTATTTGACAAGAAATTTAAGACCTTGAAGAAAGAAATTGAAGAGGATACCAGAAAATGGAAGGATCTCCCATGCTCTTGGATTGGTAGGATCAACATAGTAAAAATGGCAATTCTACCAAAAGCAATCTATAGATTCAATGCAATCCCCATCAAAATCCCAAAAAAATTCTTCACAGATCTTGAGAGAACAATAATAAACTTTATATCGAAAAACAAAAAACCCAGGATAGCCAAAACAATCCTATACAATAAAAGCACTTCCGGAGGCATTACCATCCCTGATTTCAAACTCTATTACAGAGCGACAGTAATGAAAACAGCTTGGTATTGGCATAAAAACAGAGATGTTGACCAATGGAATCGAATTGAAGACCCGGATATTAACCCACAAACCTATGAACACCTCATATTTGACAAAGAAGCTAAAATTATACAATGGAAGAAAGAAAGCATGTTTAACAAATGGTGCTGGCATAACTGGATGTCAACCTGTAGAAGAATGAAAATAGATCCATATCTATCACCATGCACAAAAATCAAGTCCAAATGGATTAAAAACCTCAATATAAATCTGACCACACTGAACCTGATAGAAGAGAAAGTGGGAAGTAGCCTGTAATACATGGCACAGGAGATCATTTCTTATGCATAACCCCAGTGGCACAGACAATAAGAGCAACAATGAATAAATGGGACCTCCTGAAACTGAGAAGCTTCTGTAAAGCAAAGGACACAGTCATTAAGACAAAAAGGCATCCTACTGAATGGGAGAAGATCTTCACCAACCTTACATCAGACAAAGGTCTGATCTCCAAAATATATAAAGAACTCAAGAAACTAGGCATTAAATTCTAAATTACCCAATTAAAGAATGGGGTAATGATCTGAACAGAGAATTCTCAACAGAAGAAGTTCAAATGGCCAAAAGATACTTAAGGTCATATTCAACTTCCTTAGCGATCAGGGAAATGCAAATCAAAACAACTTTAAGATACCATCTTACACCTGTCAGAATGGCTAAAATCAAGAATTCTTGATCAGTCTGATTTTATATATTTAGAACTGAGAAGTCTCATCCACAAACTTGAAGAAGAAAAGGTGCTGATAGTAAATACCAAAAATATTTTAAGAATAAGCTAAAATACATTAGCTCTTATTTATAAAATTCCATATTCTCACTTACATAGCAACACCCTCATTACATAGAAACACCAGGCTCTTTTACCATAACCTTAACATAACCTTTCCTTTCCTCTCTCTTTCTGCATCCTCACCCTCTCTTTGTCTTCAAGTATGTTTGTCTCTAGAAAGTTAATTTACTTAAAATTCTCCTGTATAGAAATGTAGGCAGTGTTGATAGTCCTTGGTGCTCTTATAAAGAACTCTAAGGACAGTAATTACACCACCATATTATGAGAAACATGCATCAGCAATTGTTTTTGTTCATGATTGATCAGATCTCTAAGAAACCTAAAAAACTTTTTCATTTTAATATATGTGTAAGCAAACACTGCAAAGAGCTAAGATTCACACACCAGTGTCCTTGCTCCAAAGAGAAGGGTGCAGAACCCTTGCTCCAATCTCTTGGATCTTAAACTAGTCTTCAGTCTTTTGTTGGTTCTGCCAGTTTGCTTTTGCTGGTTAAAGTCCATGGAAGTCTTGATTTTACTTGCAGTCTAATGAGATTTAGTATCAACTGGCTTAAAAGGCTCCTGCTGGGAGTGCAATGAGAAGCCAGAGCCCCTGCTGCTGTTTGCCTCCTCTGTTTATGCTTCTGAGAGACTCCCTGTAATCAAGAGTTAATGGTTTAGGAAGATCAAATGGAATTGATAGAGCCAAAATCGAAGCACAAAAGCATGGCAAATGATGTCTACATTTGAACTCAGTAATGACATCTTGACAACAAAATGATCTTTACAAGTTTAGCAGAAGCATCAAAAATTCCCAATGCAAACCTAAATATAGCTACTATTTATAGATCACTTACTTCTATTCTCAACTCTACCCTGAGCTAAACTTGTCTGTAGTTAGTGCTTTTAATTCTCATTCTTTGTTGATAAAAAGATAAGGGAAATCAAGTTATCATCATCAGTAAGTACTGAGGAAATTATAAGTATTTGTCTAACTATTATCCAAATAAAATTATTTAAAAGTTAGTACAGACTAATAAGTTTCTTCTGATTTTAAAAATAGTTGATATAATTTTTATGAACACATTTTCACAGACTAATGTTTTGAAAAATACCTTCTCTCTTTCCCATACCGCAAGGGGCAATGCAATTATAAAATCAGTTACTCATTTTGTCACAATCACCCAAGTAAGTGATCCTGATGTTGATTAGTGTGGTAAAGGTTTTCATATAGGGTATTTTTTACTGTTTTAAAAGAATCTCCATTGTCCAATAACTGAAATTCCTAATCACCTAGATGACGCAGTAACTTTGTTGAGAGTTTAGCTCTTCAAAAACCCAACCACCATTAGGTCCTATGACATCACATGTGTTATCTGAGCTGCCTGTAAGATAGAAAGGGTCACCTCAAGAACACCTGGCGCTAGTCGCTGATAGTGACCCTTCAGTATGGGATTTGGGACTCTTGCAAACACAGTCCTACAAAATAGTCAATGCTTGCAGTAGATACACTGATTTTCTGTGAGAATCTGGCTTTAGAGCATCTTTCAGTGGTGTTTATGAAGCTATTTTACACTTAGCAACTATTAACAGGCACAGGATGTCCATGAATAACTAAAAGAGATTTCTTCACTTCATTGTAAAATAGTACTAAAGAAAATCAGAGCCCAAAAAGGAGATAGAGAGTATGGAGAGACAGCTAGACATGATATATAGACTTATGACATTAATGAATGTTTCATCTAAGTCATTGTGTTTTAGTATGATTATCACCAGATTCATAGCTCTGTTCTAAACTATTGGACACATCTCATCAAAAAGTCTATTCTTCATGGCATAGCACCTAAGCAAGCACCATTGTCAGTTTTCTCATTTCTTATATAATGGAATCAGGACATTATCATCAACTTCTTATTCAGATTTTGGAAGGTTATTTAATTTTTATTTATTTATTTTACAAGTCTATCTTTATCTGCCAGAGCTCCTGGTCTGGGCCAGTCTGCTATGCTGATTGCTTCTTCAAAGGCTTGATAAAGTGTTGTTCCATTTTTTCTCAAAGAGTATTGATGGCATTTTGAGAGGTTCAGAGTAGCCTTTGATTATTTCTTGAAATGGAACAGAGAAGATGGCTATGGGTAGTGGGGGGTGGGCTTGCTCATCAACTTTCGTTTGTGAGCTTTCTGCCCTTGACCATATCCTAATCACAAGCATCTTTTTCCCTCACTCACCTGTGCAAATGAAAAGTTCCCTTTGTAATTGCATGTGTTTGTAAGAGTGTGAAATTACTCAGAGTGAATAATAATACATGATACAGATTGATTATCATTTACTTGTCTTGAGTAGTATATAAGTGTCTTGTACTTATTAGTATATTTAATCTCCTGAGAACTTTGCTTTAGTTTTTATTCTTTACCACATCCTTCCTTCCCATTTTCCTAATTTTTACCATTCTTAGCTATCCACTATTCTGTATATTCTTATATATTTTGTATATGTGCAAACTGAGGCATAGATATTAGGTCATAGGACCTAGCAGCCACCTCAAAGGTTCACCACAGTGGTGCACTGGGATTCCTTTGTTATGTTATCATTACTAGAAAGTCAATTCTCAGTCCTCTTTTTCAGTGCTGAAGATAAGTCCTGAGCCCTTAAACATGCTAAGCTAGTCAGCTACTGCTGAGCCACCTCCACAGCCAGTATTCAGTATAGTAAAGATAAGTGTATAAATAAAGTTTTATTATCTAATTATTTTTATGTATATGTATATGGCTGTTTTGACTACATGTGTGTCTTTCCATCACACATGTTCAGGCCCATAGAGGACAGAAGGGGTATTAGAGCCCCTGGGTCTAGGGTTATAGATGTTTATGGACTGTCATGTGTGTGCTGGGTATCATAAGTGGGTACACTGGAAGAGAAACCTGTGCTTTTAAGCACTGAGTCATGTCTTCAACTCATCAGCAAAGAATCTTGACTTCTTGAACCTTTGAAACATTAGAACTTCATGTTGGTTGTGTTCTTCAAGGGAATGTTTTAATAAGAGCTGTTTATCTATCAATACAGAAAGAAATATCCCCTGTCTTAAATTATGACAATTTCAGGCAAACAACAACAACAAAATCATCTTCACTTGGCAGTATATTCATTAAACAGTCGTTAATAAATTTTCTGTGTATTTAGTTCTTCTAGGAATGCATTTAACCTTCCCCGCCCAAAGTTAACATATATGAAAGTGGCCAATAAGCTGCAATGAGCAAATGTTACAATAGGAACAAGGAGAGTACATAAGGGACTATTGAATAAAGTGAGTTTATTTTAAGGGGGGCAACAAGGTAATTTTAACTTCTGGCAAGAAAATACTCCTGCATTGCTAGTGGGAGTGCAAGCTGGTACAGCCCCTTTGGATGTCAGTATGTCGATTTCTCGATTTCTCAAAATAATTAAGAAACAATCTTCCTCAAGACCCAGCAATACCACTTTTGGGTATATATCCAAAGGATGCTAAATTGTGCCACAAGGACATGTGCTCAACTATGTTCATAGCAGCATTTTTTATCATAGCCATCACCTGGAAACAACCTAAATGCCCCTCAACTGAAGAATGGACAATGAAAATGTAGTACATTTACACAATGGAGTACTACACAGCAAAAAAATGACATCTTGAAATTTGCAGGCAACTAAATGGAGCTAGAAAAACATCATATTGAGTGAGGTAACCCAGACCCAGAAAGACAATCATCATATATATTTACTCATAAGTGAATTTTAGACATAAAACAAAGAAAACCAGTTTATAATTCACAATTCCAGAGAACCTAGACAGCACTTAGGACTCTAAGAGAGACATACATGGATCTAATCTATGTGGGAAGTAGAAAAAGACAAGATCTCCTGAGTAAATTGGGAGCATGGGAACCTTGGAAGAGGGTAGACAGGGAGGGGAGAGGAAGGGATGGAAGCAGAAAAATGTAGAGCTCAATATATCAATAAAAAAATTTAAAAAGTTAAAAAAAGAAAATTCTGAGAGCATTTTGATATGTTAACTGAAGTAGAGATGGAAGGAATCTGAGGAGTGCTCTGAGGGGTTTGATGGGAGTGACGGTTCGGGAACAGATCAGTGGGACCTGGATAGCAACTGAAGAACAGAGTGGGAGAGGATGCCAGGTGTTCTAACTCTGTAAGTGGGCAGATGTTAACAATATGGATTAGTGTATAAAATAAGAAGAGTGGAATAAGAAAATTAATTGGTGTTTTGGAATCTAAATAGACGTCAACACTAGACTTTCAGAGTGCATGCCTAGAGGGCCAGCAAAGTTGTCATGTTTTGTGGCATTTACATCGCTAGTACTTTTTAATAGTTCCAGCATAACATAGAGCTAGTGGAGAGCCAAATGCAACTGAATAATCCTCAAGGTCAGGGAATGAAATTCTCTTTGAAAAATCCTCTCATGCAAATGGAAGGCAGGATATAGACTATTCCAGAGAGAAAATCTTCGTTGAAGCTATTTAGGAAATTGTTTTTATTTCAGTTGACTTTGCCTTACTACATAATGGATGAGGTGTCTGACTGCCTATATTTACATATGACTACAGTAGTGGCTAGCTTACATAAACTTGCACTTTAGCTACTTAGTTTATTATTCTCCAAACTGTGGGTAAGACCATATGTACCTGGGAACATGTGAAGACCCAGAGCAATTATATTTATAGGACACTTCAAACTAACAACTCAGCAACTCTTTGCCCTTTCTCTTCCTACACCCCAATTTCCTCACACAGTGTTCCTCCACGTTCTAGTTTTTCTCACCTCTTCCTTGACTTACCTTTCAATCCCTGTTTCATTTCTGCAATAACAAAAGTAATTCACACCAAGACTTTGAGAATTGATAGAAATGATTGGAAACAGAAAGAATGGACGTGGTTGAAGGATCACATTATAGAGAGTACATGGTCCTATTCAACTCTCTTTTTTTTATTGTCTGCCTGTTCCAACTCTATTCCCCTACCCATTCAAATTTCCTTTTGTCTCCTATATTAGAATTTTCCTTTTCATCTGAGGGCTTGCACCCATATGTTCAATTATTCACTACTCAACTACTCAAACACTTAGGATTCAAAATGTTTTAACAAAAAGTTAATTGTCTCTCATGAATGATTTTAGTCTACTGATAATAACAAGTTTTCTGTTTTATTATAATTTTCAGATTAAATTGAGAGACACTAGGAGACTGCCAGCCTATAGACACGTAGCATACAGAACAAGGCTATGTAAGGAACAGAGGGCACAGGCGTGTTACTGGGAGAAAGACTGAATAAGGCTTCAGTTAGTGCTATTCTGAGACAGCTAATGGCTAATGAAGATCCAGGACTTTTAAGGACAAGATGAAAGACATGGCTTTTTTGGGGGGGGGGTCTGCTTGGATGTGTAATGCTTCTGCCTCACCTAGGGAACTGTGACAAATGGAGAGGAGACGAATGATAGGAAGAGGTGCAAATGCAGAAAAGATGCAAAAACAGTATAGAAACAGCGGAATGTAAAGGCTACCTGGAGGACCAGTGCAGTAATTAATTAGGGGTTATAGCTAAGTTCTTTCCTTTGACTTAACTACCTACTTATATATAATTGCATAAGTATGAGCACCAGGTTTCTGTTAAGGGCAGAATATTATGCTAGGTTATGTACATGCATTTTTACAAACTATGTAGCTAAAACAAAAAAGAGGTATCTTTACCCAATTTTAAACTAAAGAAATTAAAATTCAGATTTTGAATAGTTGTGACATACCTAGTAATATCTAGTAAGTAAGTCAAGATAGAAATCCAGATTTCTTCAAGGAATGTTTTAAGGAATATACTAGAAAAATAAAAAGTATCCAGAAATTGATATATGAGAAGAAGGCAAAGAAATGATTGACTTAGAGAAAGGAATCATGAGGAAACAAAAGGCTGTGGTCAAGGAAAGGTATGATTATTTTAGAGTTTATAGCAGAAATTTTTGTGGTGTTCAGGTATAATCATGTGATACTTGAATGAAATTGAGATAAGATCACAGTCAAGAAGAACACTCTGAAGCTATAATGCTTGGGTACTGACTGACACTTATCCGGAAATGACTGTGCAATCCAAGTGACATGAATAGACATGAGCAATCTGAGTACTGCACAGTGCTTCCAATGACTGTAGAGAATACTCAGGTGGATAAGGACCTGTGGTAGAATCAGGTAACAAGAGCCTCAGAAAGGGGGATTTTTGAAAGCTGTGGTCCAGAATCTTGCAGACTATTGATTCTGGCTCAGACAAATTGTGAAATGAACATTATTCAGTAGAGAGAACTGTCAAGGAAGACCCTGTATGTTTAGGCAACTGCTGAATGTTGTGTGTGGTTGCTAAGACATCAGCGCAGCAAACATTTTTATAATAGGGAAGACACAAATCTAGGTTTTGTGAAGATGGATTCTATTGTGTGCTTGAGTAGAGTCCAATGAAAGGGAGATGGGACTGGTGAGATAGCTTAGTGGTTGTGAATGCTTGATAGTCTTTCATAGGACAGGAGTTTAGTTCCCAGCATCTTCACGGAGTAGCACACAACAGCCGGTAATTTTGGCTTCGGGAATCACACATCCTCTTCTGGCCTCTGCAGGCTACAAAAGACATGTGGCATGTGAACACAGGGCATATGCACACATACATACATGAAAATAATATTTTTCAAAAGCAAAAGAATACAAAATGAACATTTTTGCTCTTCTGACCTGCCCCAAATCATAAAGTTATGTGAACCCATGACATGGTTATTACAGAGACCTGGAAAGATCAACCACTGAAGAGCTGAAAGCCTTGGCACCACTGTTTCAGAGTAAACCATTGTGGGTCAAAAGGATGTGAAAACAGACAAGAGAGAATTAATGTGCATCGGTTTTCAAATCACATGTTAGTGGGAGTTTCCTTTGGGACTTCTGATATTTAGACGCTCAAGATGAATGGCTTGGACCCTGGAAGATTCATATAATAACAAAGAACCCTTTATTTACAGCATTTCCTTCCTCCCTTCTGGAGACAGAATTGCCCTGCAGACTTTAAAATTTTATTTGTGAGCTGATAAATGTTTTATGAGTACTCACCTGACTCTATGTTTGGGATGCACTTGCTGTTCCCTTTTGCTCTCCTCTTGGTCAGAATTTCCAGGCAGGAGCATATGAAGGTGTTGCACAGCAAACAATTTAGAGCCTGAGTTTGTGTCATGATAGCTCTTCCCTTCCTGCATATTTGGCATCCAGTAGGCATCTGCAGGACCACAGACAGTAGGGACTCCAGAACTGTAGCCGGTTGCAAAGACTATTTCTAATTGCTTTCACTTGAATTTAGTTCACCGCTTAATAGGCTTTTCATAGGAAGTCACAGAAATGATTAAAATCCCTGCTTTGTATTTGTTACTTTGGGCAAAGACATCTAAATTTATCCATCCCAATCTGAGTTACTAGATATTTTATTTGTCATTAATGTTTAGATAAGTAACATTTAAAGACATTGGATAGGTGGGGTACTGATAAAACTGGACAGTTAATCTATTTAAGGAACTGTTCTCACAAATCTAATGCTAATGAGGTAGCTACAGTATTTAAATGTCTTAAATATTTTGGCAAGAAAGACAATAATACTCTGTTTTGTGATCTTATTCATTTGACTAAGTGTTAGTATTTTCTTTTTTTCAAAAATATCTACACCCTGTCTTAAATATTCCATTAAAAGTGATAAATAGAGTCAAGTATAATCCCAGAACTTAGGAGACCGAGGCAGGAGAATCACAAGTTCAAGGCCAACCTGGTCAGTAGAGGGATTTATCGAATAACCTGGGCTACAGAGAGATATCACATCTGAAAAACAACAGTAACAGGAAAACAGACATTATAAGTAGTATTTGTAATAGCTATATGCTAAAGAAAGAAGTAACCTGGCAAATATTCCAGACCCTTACCTTATAATGGCAGATAATTTTTAATAGTTTTTTTCTAATCATTGATAGAAAGAATGGGGTACAGATATACGTATGAAAATACCTTATCTCTTTTGTATTTGCTAAAGTCAGTTTTTTTTTATCAGACTATACTAGTGTCTCAAAAATTAGCATTGTTCTATAAATTGGCTATTTTCTTTTGAAGATTTAACTTTCTTAAAAATCTTAATTATATTTTAAAAATATCTTAGATCTTAATTTTATTATAAAGGTAGTCCACAGGAATTCCCTTTCTACTAGACTCCATATAACAATACAACCATTCCCTACACAGTGTTTTCTCTCTCTCTCCCTCTCTCTCTCTCTCTCTCTCTGTCTATCATCTATCTTTCTGTCTCTCTTTCACTCTATCTGTGACTGTATATCATCTATCATCTATCTGTTATCAGTCTTACTATCATCTATCATCTATCTATCATCTATCTATCTATCTATCTATCTATCTATCTATCTATCTATCTATCTATCTATCTATCTATCACCTCTCTCTCTCTTTCCCTCCCTCCCTCTGTCTATCTCTCAGTGTCATTTCTATGTAAACATCAACACTCACAGTGATGAAAAATTTGCTCTAAACACCTGGGCAGTGCTGCAGACTTCTTGGCCTGTAGACAGTGCTTCACTATGAATTCTGAGACATATCTCATTAGAAATCTGTCCACACACTTTCAACTGTTCAGTAAAAGTGATTCAAGAAAAATCAAAGCCGATGCGCTCTCTAAAGAAGTGGGAATTTCTAATGTTTGGTTTCTACTGACTCTGGCCCTTATCTGAAAAAAGGAAAAAAAAAACAAAATAATAAAGATATTGTTTCTGCTTATTATCATCTCGACTGTTGTGCCTTCGAATTAAGTTATTTTAGTTGGTTAAGCATTGAATAGACATTTTTTCTGTGGTCAAATAACCAGGAAATTTTGATGGTGAATCTAGCCTTTAATGGTAGAGCCATCTCTGCAGCCCAAGTGCCAGGGTATTTAAGTAGCCCTACCCAAAACTATTGTTGGACTATAAGAAGCATTGCATCATTAGTTTTTAAGTGAGTATTTAAAATGACTTTAAATGATTAAATACTCACTATGCATTCAACTTCAGTTACTTAGCAGTACTTTACATCTGTGATTTCAATAATTTTGGAAGTTGTTTCAAGTGATATTTGTGGTTGAATATTTTGGAAAATAATCCCTTTCACTCCTGAACTTATGGTCATCTGCACAAGATGTGCACAAAATCTGGCCCATTCACGTTTCACCTCAGATGGGAAAGGAAACAATGAGGCCCCACCCCTACTTGAGACTATTGGAAATTAGCAGCAACTGGAGAAGAGGGGGTCATTGTCGTTAATGGTGCAGCCACTGATGGTTGTCTTTGCACCAGTATATTATCTCCCATGCATATTAAATTCTGGGTAACACACAGAAAGAAGGCATGAAAGTAAATGGGGGCCTGTGGAGAAAAGGAGTTCCA
>PVIU01020925.1:0-33971 GCA_004026605.1 Ondatra zibethicus | reverse complement strand
AAGAGGCTGGAGCTGCCACAATGCTGCAGTTCTGCTAATGAGGCTGCTGGGCACAGTGGTGCCAGAGAGACTGATGGGCACGAAACCTAATTGACATTGCCAGAATAAACAGGGACTTAGGTTTGGGTTGGGAACAACACAAACCGAGCTGATAACTTAAAAAATGCCTAAGTCAGTTAGGGACAGGGTGGTTTCAGTTGGGAATTTTGTTCTTTTGTTTGCCCTTTTAAAAATCAACTATTCAGGGCTGGAGAGATGCTTCAGTAGTTAAGAGCACTGGCTGTTCTTCCAGAGGACCCGGGTTCAATTCCCAGCACCCACATGGCAGCTCACAACTGTCTGTAATTCCAATTCCAGGAGCTCTGACACCCTCACACAGATATACATGCAGGCCAAATACCATGAACATAAAATACAAAAAAAAATAAATTGTTAAAAATCTACTGTTCAACATTTGAGGTTGGATAGTGTGTACGTGCATGTGTGGACGAGTGTACATGCGCTCATCACAACTAAAATTCTACTGTGTCCTAAAAGCTGAATGTCTTTCCAGCTTCTAGAAGCATTTTTTGCTTTGAGATATACTGATTGTATATACTCAACCTCCTTTGATTTTCCAGGTCATGTCCAATGGAGTTCTAATCATTTTAAATGGCATTATAGCTAAGCATAAATGTATAAGACAAGTTTAATGGCCCAGAGATAATTCTTTTGGTTTGGCTAGTTTTGGAGTCTTGGTTGCTGTTATTTTGTTTCTCAGTGACAACTTTTCTTATTTCTCTGCATACGCACTTTCTCACTCTTTTCAGATTTGCTCTCAAGCTCACCGTCCCCGCTTCCACCTCCTGAGCACACTCACATCCATTTGTTCACATGTCATCTCCAGATGATTTTGATTACAGCCATGGATTTGGATAGTTGTGGCAGAGGCCGTCTGGGCTTCGAGTTTGTTCACTATCTCAGAAACATTTGCTAACTCTTTCTCCAAATTCTAGGTCTAGAAACACCCAGGCACATGCTACTGTTCACCCCGACGTTGTTAAGTCATTTCTGTGTTCATGAAGATCTTCTTATCTTATGAGATATATTAAGAAACAAGAGCTATTTTTTCTCTCCAGGACTGTATCACAGGTACTAGCATACAATAGACCAAAAATATGTACTTATTTGTTGAATTGATGAGTTTGGTGGCTGGACAGGGTTTGAACTCCTGAGGGCCATAAGTATTTTTCATCTTGAATGAGAAACTGACTCACAGTAAATTCTCAATAGTTTCATGCTTCCTGGGCTTTATATGGTCACTGAATTTAGAGAGTAGATTTATTTTCAGGATATTTGGGGACTGAGATGAGCCATTAGCTATATGATGATGAATCTCTTCTATTCCACACCATGTGTGCCCATCCTCTCTAACTGCACAGAATCCTCTGTGCCTCGAGCTCTGATGGCTGGGGCTTGGCTCTTACTGTGCCGCTCTGCTAACTGCCTTGCAAGCTGCTCCTCTACCCTTCAGAATCCATCTGGGCCTCACCCCATGGTTCTCAACTGCCCACGGGGACACTGTGGGTACGCTCAAGGCCATCAGTTATCCAAAGCACATGGACACTCGGCCACTAACTCTTAGTCCAAGAGAAGCTGGAAGCAGGGGCCATTGGATTCTGGGAAGACGCATGAAGAAGAAATGATGGAAGAGACTTTTTGCTTACCCCCTTCCAAAATGTATTGTTACTTGCATACGGAAGATGGTTTACTGGGAGACTAGTCTGTCATTCAAGAAAACAAGATATGGGGATCAAAGAAGGAGCTAAGTATCAAATGGATTTGAATAGGAAAGCAAGCTCTAATACTAGCTGTGTAAGTCTATTGACTAATCAATTGATTAATTTATTTCTATAAGACAATAATGTCTTAATGGTAAACGACTATAAAATTATAATTTCACAGGATACCATGGCATATTTAAGGTGTCTAACGGTGACAGACTTTCTCTTTCTCTCTCTTTATATATAAATATATGTGTGTGTTGTATGTTTGTATACATACATATATGTTTGTGTATACATACATATATAAGAAGATACGTACATATGTACATTTTCTCCTTTACTCTCACATATTTGATGTCACAGGAAAATGACCTTTGGAAGTTTCTACTTACCAAGCATTCCTTTCTTGGAGCTGGACAGACACATGTCTTTCTCCGCACTGGGCAGGGCAAAGCTTACTACGAACACTTCCACTCCATCAGCCATCAAGGCCAAACCCAAGACAAAAAAGAGGGTCCACTGGAAACGCCCATGGCCACACTCATCAATGATGGTCTCATATTGGTGGGCCAGCTGCTCCTCATCTTCCATCCTCTCAGCCATCAGGTCTGCCTGGCCCCGAAGGCCATCTGCCCTGGAGGACGCCATCTTAGGCTGTTTGGACTTGACATCATCTGGATGAGGGATGCCCTGGTACTCGCCCTCATAGATCTCATCCTCCTCATCATGGCCTTCAGTCACATCACTCTGGGCATCTTCCTCCGGGTTTGACTCATTGCCCCGGTAGTAGCCATCGCTGGGGGCATAGCCCTCATAGTTGTCCCGATACCTGTAGTCATCCATTCCTTGGTTCTGGAATTGTCTGATAGCTTCTCAAGCTATATCTTTTGCTCTGTGGCTATTTCAATAACCATCATCTATAATATGGTTGAAATGGAGAGTATACCCGTGCAAAGTCTTTGGTGAAAGTTGCGCCTCTCTTGTTTGTTTCTCAAATCAAGCAGATTCATACAGAGGTGACCTAAGTGGCCTTTTGCACTCAATGTGTATTAATTGTCTTCGGAAAGTTTCAAACCTTGCCCTGTTCTTCCCCTGTGACCCAGAGGCCTGGGAGGTGCTGATTAAAAACAGGTCCAGCTGCTTTCTTTGACAAGGTGGGGGCAGCACTTGGCAGCTCACCAACTATGGTAATTTGTCCTTCTACTGAAGGTGATGCCCTGGGAATAGAGACAGAAAAGGGGATAGTTACAGAAGGCTGAGATTCTGACAAGATCTCTGAATTAAGTGAATGTATTTACTAATACCCATATTTTGTGTGTTAGGTAAAGTAGATCTTAGACATTTGAATTCACATAAGCTAAATGAGGATTGGATCAGTGAGGCTGGTGAAGGGAAACCCTGGGCAGAGAGCCCTTTGAACTCTGAAGAACCAGGTGAAGGTCAAACGTCAGATCTTATACAGGAACAGTAAGAAGTAGTCAAGGGGTTTCCAGCACGAGACAATTTTGTGTTATAGGCTTCCTTTGAGCTTGCCAAGCTTTTGACAGAAGTGGAAGTATCTTACAGGTCAATTTCCGTTGTGAAAATGCATGCTTTTCCAACTTCATTATCAAGTAACCAGAAATACAAAGCACAGAATATCTAGAAATGCAGAGCCCAGAAATATCCTAGAGAGCTTTCTTGGAGGCCCATTTTGCTTTGGAAATCAGCATTGTGGCTCAAGGGCCACTCTGACCTTGTACTTGGCTCAATGTTAAGAACACAGAGTCTGAGACTCATAGCCATGTTTCCTGGATTTCTATGAAACATGACTCCGATGCACCACAGGCATGAACATACACACCTCTTTCTAAGCACCAGCGCTCTCATGTGTAAATCAAGGACAACAGTACTTGATGCATAAGAATATATTTCAAATACCCAGCCCAAGTGTCAATATCATCTCAGGCAATATTATTTTCCTAGTTCCAGCTCTGAAAAACCAGGAACCAGTATTGTCTAGGGCCAAGGCAGTGTCTTATAACCCAGTTCTAATCATTGCACCCCTCTGTTGAGTCCAACATCCAAGATTCTTCTAGAATCTCAAGTCTCCCAAGATTGGAGGCATCATTGAATGATGCTTACCATGTTCCCAAATGTGGCCTGAAAATGAGCTACATCCTGAACACTATAGGAGGTAGGGAAGAGTAAGGAAAGAAAATGGGGAGAAGGGAAGGGAAAGAGGAAAGAATAGGGGGAAGCAGGAACATCCCATCTAATGGATAAAGCAAGTGTGGCTCAGAGAAAATTAGTAACAGTAGTGAGGCAGTCACAAAGCTAGGTCCACAGGTCTTGGGAGGCTGTGTCCTAAATACTGACTGCCCTGGGCGAATGATTCATTAGATCACATGGGAATTTTGAAGATGCAGTCTTCAGAGCTCAGAGAAGGGCCTATTGAACATTAGAAATCTGAATTTTTGCACAACTCCCCAAGTAGGCCTGAGGTCCCACCCTGGTGAGCAGGCCCTCAGCAGTAGTACAGGCTAGACCCCTCTCTCAGCCATTCTCCACACCAGCTGTGCCCAGGAGCCAGATTTTCTGAGAAAGATATTCAGATTTCTTCCCACAGGAGCTGACGGAAAGCTGGTCCTCAGTCCAGGCCACCTACCAACAAACTCAGAGCCATCAACCCTTACCAGGCCCCCCTCCGCATGTGGAATCCCCGTTGTCCAACAGATGTTATCTCACAGCGGATTGCGTGCATGCGCCCTTGCCACAGCTGGTAGATTCTTCCCTATCCACAGCTCGTCTCTGGGCCCTCTGCCCCACACATGCCGCCTGGATCACCCCACCTTGGGTCAACTCCGGCTCTGGGAATTATCTAACCCTGATGATACAATGCATGCTTTCCTGGAATCATGATAGGAAACACTGACCCCCAAATGCAAAGTGAGTGAGAACCAACCAGGCAGTTCATTAGAAATGGAATCCTAGGCCCTGGCCCCAAGAAGACGCTGAACTGTAGTGTGGGAATCAGGCCTAGACATTACATTTTTCCTTAGTACCACTACCAGCCCAGGGGACTTGGAGCAATAGTGCTAAAGGACCTAGCAAGAAATACTTAACATAATGACTCTCACTCCACCCTTGCAGATTTTCACCATCTCCAGTAAATAAGCTTCTATTGGACCAGGCTGGCCTGGATCCTGTCAGATGAATATTCTAAATCGGTTTTTATTGCATGCATTTAGGAACCCTAGGAGGACAATACATCACACATAAACAGCAGGGGCCTTTGCAGCGCGCTGTCACATGGAGAAAGTGTGCCAACTGCCTAAGAGCTGCTGGGTTATTTCTATTCTGGAGGCCCCACAAAAATGTCACGAGCCAGGAACGAAAGGTTTTCAATTCTGAAAGCATATGTGGGAAATACCACTTTGGGGAAAGATTCTGGAACCTCTCTGTGGAAAGAAACAGGTCTTTGTCAAAATTAACCCCACTCATCCGAGCTGGCTAAAAGAAGTGCTGTAAATATCTAGTCTAGGCAAGCCAAGAGGCTTCAGTGTCAAGTGTTTTGTTTTTGATATTTCCTCAAGCTTCAATCTCATTGACAAATGCCAAGACCTTTTGTTTATTTATTTTTTAATTTTTTTATTTATTTTTGCAACATAACGCTTTCTAGAGAACAGGCCAATTAGTCATTTGTAACAAGGTGGGTTAAATTATCACAAAAAACCCTAACCCTCAGGATCTCAGAGCATGATCTCAGGAAGAACAGAGTCTGAGACTGGGGGGAGTGGGGAGACAGATCAGTGGGTTAGTGCTTGGTGCACAGGCATGAGGTCATGAGTTCAGATACCCAAGCTTGTGGGTGTCAGAAAACAGGAGGCTTAAACTGACGTGAGAGATCCTGTTTGAACAAAATAAGTGGGAGAGCAAGATACCCACTGACTTTTTTGTAGGCTCAGCATACACATACATACACACACACACACACACACACACCAGGGTTTTGAAGAAGTGATAAAACAGGACTTTCTAATGAGTCTAAACAATTGTGATCTTATGAACAAAGCAAACCCAGACGTGGAGACTGATGGGTTGGAAGAACGATGATATGTTCACCGACAGTATCATCTACATACTACAGCAGTCTGAGGCCAGTGGTTGAGATGGACTGGGAATGGTCTCCTTCATGACTCTTGAAAAGAACCGAGCTGCTGATGCCTTGACTTAGCACTTCTAAGAGCCTCCAGGATGTGGCAGATCTCTTTGATTTGATCCACAAAATCTGTACTATCTGTTACTGTAAGCCTTTGGAATAACACAGTCAGTCAACAAGCTTATCAACAAAACAGCAATGGAAAGAGGCCCACAACAGCAGCCATTGGCTAAGCACCAAAGGGATCACTTCCCATGATTCCTCGCCTATGCTCAGGGCCAAGAATGGAATGTGATTCTCTGTGCTGTGGGTGGAGAGACAGAGAGCTGGGAGGATAAAAGGATGTACCAAGCGAACACAGAAAAGCAGTACCAGGAACTACATGTTTAAACAGGATGCAGGGGTCGTTCAGAGAGAAAGAAACTGGAACCCACACCCAGGTGGCAACAGAACTAATCTTGATGAACACGATCGTATCCCCACACTTGAGTTTTTCTGCCCACCCTCGCCATACACTTCCCAGTGTCTTTGGTGCTTAAGGTTCTGCGTAAATGTTCATAAATTAACCCCGTTCTCAAGAAGCTGAGCCATTATGAGAAAGTCAAGTTAAAATAATACAGATCATCACTCGGCAATGAAACTGACACTGGTTAAGTTTTATCGCTAACTTGGCTGGATTTAGGATCTCTTCAGAGAGACTTCCCTGGGAATGTCTAAGGGTGCTTCAAGACAGATTCAACTGAGGAAAGGTGGTGCCATCCCATGGGCCGGAGTCCCAGACAGACTAAAACACCATGTGCTCTGCTCCGTGACTACGGATGCGATGTGACCAGCTGCCTCCCATTCCCTCCGCCTAAACCTTCACCACCATGATGGACTGGACCATCCAGTCCAAATAACCCTTCCTTCCCTGTTTTTGGTGGGGATTTTCCCACAGCAATGAGAGAAGCAACGGAGGCACAATCTTAATTATTTATCGATCACATATTTTCATTTGTTGAACACTTGTAAGCAGCTTTACACCAGCTCCTGGACTAAGTTTAATCATGTCTTTACATCTTTTGACCAGCATAAGAGCACCATGAGGCTCTTATGAAGCCTTGTTCATTTACAGAGAACAAGACTGGACATGAAGAAGCAAGACAAGTGACCAAGAGGAGAATGAGAAGGTTCTCTAAGGGGATTCAGAGGAAGGAGGGCCACTGTGCCTTGGGATCTGCTAAGATAGCATCCTAGAGGCAGGGAAACATCCAAAGACAGAGAGGGCTCAGAGAAGCGTCGGCACCACAGGGGAGGCACCAGAAGCTGGAGGGCAGGGCCTAGAAGTGAGACTAGCTCACCCAGTTTTGGACAGCCAGTGAGAAGCCAGCTGGCCTCCCACAGAGGATCCACGTGGGAAAGCATAGGAGACTGATGGGAGAGGAAAGAGGCCAATCTCAGTGCTTTGTTCAGAGGCAGGAATTTTCTGTAAGTGTCGGGAGCCATCGAGGCTGTGAAAAGGAGTGGAACCGATGTGCAGAACAGAGGCCTGGGAAGATCTCACTGGCGGGGATGTGAGTCCTGGCCTGTAACAAAAATCTGGGATGGGGACAGTGAAACAAGGGGGACACATGTGCCGGAAGATATGCGCAGAATGGACAGAATGTGCCCCGTAGGTGAAAAGAGGAGAAAAAAGGAGGTTGAAACCATGATGATTCTAAGCAGCCAAACGCTAGGTTGCCAGGATTTCCAGAACTCTGTAATTTCTGTGTGATTAGGACAAGCGAAGGGTCTTCCTGATTTACCTCTGTAGCATGCTAGTAGGATATATTTGAAACACCCTGATGTCTGGGAGACCCAGATTCAAATTCTGATTCTGCCGTTTCTTGCTACCTGTGTAGAAGCTACTAACGGCCTCTTAGTGCCGACACAGGCTCCCCATCTGTTAACAGCACCCCTGTATAAAGTCGCCATGAGGATTTGGTGAGCTATCCACAAACCTCAGCCACCATGACTCCCAGCATGCACCGGTGGAACAATGCAAATCTCATCTTGCTATCATCTGTACAATGTAATGATTATCATCTGTGCACTGGGACTTAACATGTAACCAGCGTCTCAGCTTGAGCCCAGCTTCCTCTCTGTGAACTCTGGACACAGCTGGGCTGAGACAGGGAACCAAGAACAGAGAAACTACTGGTTTCCAAACCTCCCAGTGCCGATCTGTTTGCTGTCTTTCTTTAAAGCTTACAGCGTTAGCCTCCTCTAGCTGCTTGGTTGAGAACCATTGTGCCATAGACCCTTGTTGAGAATGAAGTTAAAAAAAACAATACTAATCCAATGATGTAATTCTTCCCAGAAGTCTGAACATGATTCGGCCCTGAACATATTCGTTGAAGAGAGATATAAAAAGATTCTAAGAGCAAATAGATTTGGTAAACACTGGATCCTTTATTCGTGATTCTCTTTGGGTGATTCACAGACACCCTGTCAAATTGAAAGCTGTTAAGTACTGAACAGAAACCTACTTAGCACAGCAACAAGACACTGCTACACACCCACTACTATAACTGTAATCAACAGACAGATGATAGCATGTGTGGGCCAGGAGGTGATGGAATCGAACCATTAGAAACTGCTGCGAGGGCTCAAGCACTTTGGAAAATGGTTTGCCAGGTTCTTACGATATCAAACATATATTTACCAAAACCCCAGCAATTCCAATTGGAAAATGTACCTAAGGCCAATAAAGACAGATGCTTACACAAAGACATGTACACAAGTGTTCACAGCAGTAGCATCTACCTCAGCTCCAAAGTGTGAATAGCACAAATGCCCATGTGCCCATGAACACATAAATGAAATGCCCATCTATCTATGCAGTACATGTGATTTGACATATGAAGGACCAAGTTAGTGATACATACAACAAATCGGACAGCTATTCAGCTAATCACAAAAAGGCCATGGATTTTCTCATTCTATTTCCATAAAATACCCCAACTAAGCAACTCAACAAGGAGAGAAAATAGGCCTTGGGTGGTTTGGGGCCATTGTAGGAGGAGGTGTTGATTCCAAATGAACTTAAGGGAATTGGCAAGCATAGAAGTGATGGGAATGTCCTCAAATTAGGTTACTTTGGTGACTGTACAAGTCAATATATTCACTAAAGATCTTTTAATTGTGTGTCCATGGGTAGATTCTGTGATGTGCAAAGAGAACCTCTGTAAAGTTGCTCTTACTGAAAAGGAGCCCATCTGATTTGTTAAAATCTGTGTTTACCACAGTCATAAGCCTCTTTCTGGGAACCATGACAATATGTATGACACAGGCTCTTCTAGATAGTTCAGGGCTCTTTTATATCTGGAGCCTAGGTTTGTGGGTCCATTTTGCTGCACCTCCTAGCATCCACTTGTAGGAGAGAGGAGAACTCTCTCTATTGGAAAAGAAAATTAGGAAGCAAAGCCTATTCACGGCCTGATGGGTCACAGTTGGGGAAGAACATAAAATGTGAAGGTTTTCTCCAGGTTCAGTCAAGCTCTGGTATTAGTATATCAAGGGCACAGAATGTGGCTACTTTGGTGCAAGCAATAACAAATGCTTCCCTTAGGAAAGCAGGAACAACCACAGAAGAGCCCAGCAGTTGGTGTCCTGCTTGATGGAAGTCAATAGCAGTTGTGCCTTTGGTTCAAATTGGCCTTGATGGGAAATTCCCCCCAGTCCATGAGGACAAAGGAAGACCAGAGTGTATGCCCTGTGTTTAGAAGGGCTCATTCCCTTCTAAAGGGGACGAAGGCACCCAAGGAAACATCTGATAAAATGTTCCTTAAGAAGCTGATTGCCATCTATTCTACATGAGGCAACAAACTCAGACAGACTCCAAAGAGATGTTCAGATGTCCCAGTGAGCTTAAAGGGATGTTCAAATGTCCCAGTGAGCTTAGATGCTGCCGGAGTTCAGGACCCTATCTCACCTCAGCATTTGAAAAATAGACACAAGAAGATCTCTCCGGTTCCCCATCTCCACCAAAGTCACCCACAAAAGAATCCTCTGTCCTATTACCAAAGTAGGCCATAAGATCTTTATTCCATAGGTGCCCACCCAATGCCCAGGAGAAATGAATGTCCTTATCTATGAAGAGTCTAAACAAACAAATGTTGTATTATTTTACTACTATTGAATCCACTCCTCCCATACTCCAGTCATACTTCCACACAACACACTATAGACCTTCCTGATTCTTTGGGTCTTCATTGCTGAAGTCTCCTGTGTCATGCAAAACTACTCTTCTCTGTTTATTTTTTCTGTTGTGGTTTGAATATGAAATATCTTCATAATCTCGTGTATTCTAATGTTTGGAACCCTGGGGTACTTATTTTGGGAAGCAGAAGCAGCTTCAGGATGTGGGACCTAAAAGTAGGCTATTCCAGGAAGACCTTTATTATCCTATATTATCCCTGGACACTTCATGTCACTTTCTGTTTCTTGGTCTACCATGATGTGAGCTTAGGGGTTCCTCCATACTCTCCTCACCATAATGGACTGAATGCCATAAACTGTGAACCCAAATAAATCTCCTTCACTTAAGCTATGTCTATCATATGTTTTGAGCACAACAATGCAAAAGCTAACTAACACACTGTCTTTATTGTCATGTCTGATTTCACCCATGAACCTAGTAAGAAGTGACCCCTCTACCTCCCTACTCTAGACAACCTCTTCCTTGGGTTTCATCCTTATTGGGAAGTCAACACCAATGATGAATACTTGGAGATGCAGAGGGTTATGAGAAAGGCCAGCGTAAAGAGGAATGGGCTGCTGTCCTAATCTTGTCTTCAAGCCAGTGGTGGGATCCTGGGTCAACCACCTTCCTTTTGAGGTCCTAGCCCCTCATCTCTCCAGTGGGTACTGTGCTGAATGGTGTCTATGTAGCCATCTGCCCCAATATTTTCTTGTGTGTTTATACAAACACACATATGAGAAAAATATAATGTAAGTGTTCTTATTTTAATATCTAGGACAATGTCTCTTTCCGATTAAGAACAATGTTCTTAATAGACTCACAACTTTGATAGCTCTTAATTCTTGAATACTTAAAAAATCTCTACAAAGTCTCCTGGCAAATGTGTGTTTCTGTAGTATATCATATGACAGTTATTCATGTCTCTGCTGGAAATCTATGAACAAGTCTAGGACAGAAAATGCATGTTTTACTTTGTTTTGAATCTCTATCACCAAACGCAGAGTTTTTGATCATAGCAAGTCTTTGAAAATATTTGCTCAACCAAGAAGGTGAACTCAGTGCTTCACTAAAAGCAAGTCAAAACAGGCCTGCAAGCCATAGGGCCCCACTTTGCTGTAAGTAGACCCACTGGTTAAATACTGTTTAAATTAATGCTTTCATTTTTAAAAGAAAAATACCAGAACCCACAGGCCGAATGACCCAGAGACCTAGGATAGAGCCAAACATGACTGAAGAAAAAGAAAATGTCAATGTAAGGAGGCCTAATGACATCCTGCTATACTCATAGATTAGTATAAACTAATTGTAGGATGGTTTTTTTTTGCTTTATGTCTAAAAGCTACTTATGAGTGAATACATAAGAGTGAATATTTGTCTTCCTGGGTCTGGGTTACCTCACTCAATACAATGTTTTCTAGATCCATCCATTTGCCCGTAAATTTCAAGCTATCGTTATTTTTTCTTGCTGTGTAGTACTCCAATATGTAAATGTACTACATTTTCCTTATTCATTCTTTAGTCAAGAGGCATTTATGTTATTTCTAGGTTGTGGCTATGACAAATAATGCTGCTATAAACATAGTTGAGCACATGTCCTTGTGGTATGATTGAACATCTTTTGGGTATATACCCAAAAGTGGTATTGCTGGGTCTTGAGGTAGGTTGTTTCCTAATTTTCTGAGAAATCGCCATACTGATATCCAAAGCAGCACAATTCACAATCCCAGAGAACCTTGACAACAAAGAAGACCCTAAGAGAGACACACAAGGATCAAATCTACATGAAAGTAGAAAAAGACAAGATCTCCTGAGTAAATTGGGAGCATGGGGATCATGGGAGAGGGTAGAAGGGAAGGGGAGAGAAAAGGAAGGGAGTGGAGAAAAATATAAAGCTCAATAAAAACAAGAAGAAGAAGAAGAAGAAGAAGAAGAAGAAGAAGAAGAAGAAAAAGAGGAAGAAGAAGACAATGACAACAACGACGACTCAGTCCTTCAATAGAAGCAAACCAGGGAATTTTTTTTAAAAAAATGGAAAGAAACAAAGAAACAGCAAGTATGTGAAAACATTGTAAAGTATGTTGCAAAAGAAGAAACTGAGGCTGAGATATGAATTAGCTGTGTGGCCTGTACTACCCTAGAAATTGTGATCGTCCTACCTTGGTGTCCTGAGCACTGGGAACACAGTACTCCAAATGACAAAGAAAAGCTTCAAGACAGAATTGACAGCCGATGTTTAAGCTGAGAATAATGATTCAGTGGTAAAAGAGAATGGGAGGAGGGAAGAAGGGTTGGAATCTCTAGTATTTCCTGTGTACATGGGCTTGAAAAGGAAAAGAAGAAAGTGGATGCTAGAACAGAATCAGCAAGGGACCATGGTACTACTTCCTTTCCACTCCTGCTGATGCACAGCAACCATGGACACTGCCCACAGGTGTTTTCCTCCTCTGATGCCTGTGATGCTGCAAACGCTTCCTGCTAACACCAAGCACACTCAGGTTGTCGTGGGCATGGGGGTAGGAGCAGAAATGTATCTATAGGCGCAACCTTTGGTAACCTTAGTTTTTCGGCTCAGTGCATGACACTCTATACAAACTCCTCCAAGGTCACACAGCAGATTAAATAGCCAAAGGGTAATCAGTTCCTAAAAATTTCCTTGTTGATTTTAACATTTTCTGTATTACCCATTGCTTTACTTGCTTCCTTAGGATTAGTGGGTTAATTTCCAAGTAACTTGCCAGTCAGTAAACTTTTTGTTTTAAGTGTGTGTGTGTGTGTGTGTATGTGTGTGTGTGTGTGTTGTTGTTGTTGTTGTATGAGAGCAATCTGAGGGGAAGCATTCCTCAAAATGACGACTCAGCTCTCAGCATAGATACAATGGACTGATATGAAGACAAAGGACATGATAATTCTTTTCAAATTAATTTCATTCTATTTGTAGTTTACAGGACAAAGACAGTGCAATAGAACCAGATAGGAAGGACTGGAAAATAGAGTATCCTACTTGAGTGGTATACAGGACCACTGGTATTGTTGTCACTAACAATAAATATAATATACTGTGCACTTTAGAAAAAAAACTACCCAATTGTCATCAGAGATGCTTCATCCAACAACTGAGGGAATCAGATGCAGACCAACAGCCAAACTTTAGGTGGAGCTTGGGGAATCCTGTAGAAGGGGGGAAAAAGGATGCAGGAGCCAGAGGGGTCAAGAACACCTGAGGAAAACCCACAGAAACAACCAATCTAGGATCATAGGGGCTCACAAAGACTGAACCAACAACTAGGGAGCCTTATGGGACAGACTTAGGCATTCTGTATATATGTTACAATTGTGTAGTTTGGTCCTCTTGTGGGACTCCTGACAGTGGGAGCAGGGCTGTCTCTGACCCTTTTACAGGTTTTTGGGATCCTATTCCTCATACTGGGTTGCCGCCCAGCCTCATCTCTTTGACTTGACTTCATCACAATTTTTTCACAGCATTGCTTGCCTGGGAGTCAGGAGATATTTACATTGTATGTAGTTATAGAAACCAGCTCTGGGAATCAGAGCAGATGGTTGACCCCCAAAGCCTTGGTTTCTTCTTGTGTGAAACGAGAAAAATATGACATTCTAGTTCCTGAGTTGTTATGAGAGTTGAGTTGACATTTCATAAAGCTTGGTGTGGTGCCTATGACCAAGAAGGAACTCAACAACAACCAGAAAAGTGATTGTGTAAATACACACAGAGGGAAAGGCCTTGCTCGTATGCATCGTGTATGCCTCAAAGCACAACCAAGCCAGAAGGACAATAAAGACTTTAGCTTCACCTCCGCCCAAATGCAAAGTCTTCTTAGGGAGAGCCTTTAGATTTGGGCACCTCACTCTGCTGAAGCCCTGCCCTGAATCCCCGTGCCACCTTGGTCTAGGGTTCTGACTTTCTTCCACAAGCTCCTGAATCTCCTCCACATACTGACCCTGAGGCACAGGGACTCACTCGTATTTTGTTCCAAAAACAAAGAATTACTAGGGTGAAAATTTCCAAAACAGTGATGTTGCTCTTTATGGTATCTAGCATAATTTCATACCATTAAATAGCATCAAATTACAAGGAGGAAGAGTGACTCTACTGGTCCAAGAATCTTCAGAGGCACCAGCTCCTCTCTACCAGCCCCCTGATATCTTTCTAGTGGTCCTTTCTAGTGAAATGGGAACACGTCTCAAGCTCAGAATCTTTAAAAGGGAACTTTTAAAAGGGATGCTTTCAGGAGGCATCAGGATGTTGTAATGTTTTCTTTGGGTTTGCTTTTATGATTTACACAGCATGTACAGTAATAATGTAGCTTTTCTTTTTGTTTTCCATGTCTTCTTTTTTATTGAGCTATACATTTTGTAGTTTCTTTTTTAAATGAACACATCGGATTGATATTTTGTTTTGTTTGGGAGTGTGTGTGGTATATATGTGAGTGATGTGTGTGTGTGTACGTATATAAGCCAGAGTTGATAATTGGTGTTTCCCTTTATCACACTTTAGCTTATTGTTTGAGACAAAGTCTCTTCCAGATGGCAAAGCTCACCTATTGGCTAGACTGGTTGCCAGTGAGTTCTGGAGACCATCTGTCTTCACACTCTCCACACTCAGTTCTAGATGGACACTCTATGCCTGGCTTTTTACACAAGTGTTGGGGGTCTGAACTCAGGACCTTGGATATGTGTGCTATGCAATTTTACTGACGGAGCCATTTGTCCAGCCCCTCAACTGGTATTTCCAAAGAAAGTAGGGAAAGGTCTTTGCCAAAGGCACAAAACAAACATTTTCTGCACTGAATAACTTTTCCTCTTCAATTTTGCAACACTAGCAGTTAGATAACTTTAATTGCCCATTTCATAGGTTACATAACTAAGATTCAAAGAGAGCAAGTCCCTTGTCAAGCCCCCCCCCCATTGATAGTAGATTCAGAAGTCAGCGTTCAAACTCTCCTGCACCAAGCTGCCCACGTGCCATGTTTATGGCATTGCCTGCTGCTAAATGGAAAAGCTCCTGGCAACCAACAATAGATCAGGAAACACTGACTACACATGGAAGTCTACCGACTGCTACTGGGAAGGCCAGCCTGCCAGGCAGCACCTTGTCCCCAGTCTAAAGGTAGGTTCCATCCCTTCTCTACTGTTCTGCTTCCCGTTGCAAGGTCACCCAACAAAGAACATCTTCTGTCAGTCACAACCGAAGACACCCCTGGGTGATCGCTTAGGAGCATTCGCACCCTAAGCGAACCCTGAGGCGGACAGTGAACTTGAGCAAGCTCGGGTGATGTCAAACTGTCAGGTGGAGGGATCCCCATGGTGGGCAGTGAGCACAGCACAGGGGGGCATTTGGGACTATGGCTGCAAGTACATGTGGACGGAAAGACAGAAACAGGTTGGGAAGGATGGACACAGCTCTTAAGAACTTGAGAGAAAGCATCAGCTACTTGACACCTCAAAGCCTGAGCAGAGAAGCCGGTACAGGGAAGCTTTGGAGCTGGACAGGGGAGGAAGGGAGCAGATTTGGAAGTATCAGATACTGCTCCTGTTTCTTCTATCTGAGAGATAATTCTTCTTTAGAAATGAAAGTAGAAGCTATTATGGTGGAAGCCTTCGCTACTGGACATAAAGGCTCATGGGATGCAACATAAGCTCCCCTAAGAAACCACTGATTATGGTTGGTCATATTTCCAGAAAACGTCAATATCCTGGAGAAAGGAAGAGATATCATAACCTTCTGGGCATTTCAGATATGGGGTTTTTTTTCTTCCCAAAATAGAGATGATTGAAAAACAATTCTACGAGTAGAAAGCTTGTCTCAAAAATGGAGAACAAATAGCTCAAACCACTAAGCCAATAATGAAATCACAGCTGACCTTGGAGATGGCATTGGCCATTGCAAAATGAACCAGGAAGGAGAGTTCAACAATTCCCTCCTTGTATGGCTGGCAGATTTTGCCTGATGTCACTATTAGCTTCTACATTGTGTCGCCAAGCCTAATGCCTAGGGCCAAGCACTTTATACCATTCTACCGGCACGACTCTACCACACCTCCTATGCCAATCATCCCAACACTGGCAGGCCCTTCATCCCCCACACAGCTGGGAAATTTCTCTTAGTCACCTCCCAAGACTTTCAAAACACTTGATGTGACCTCAGATTATCCCTCACTGAATGATGCACACCCAAGCTCTCAACCTCACTTTCCCCTTTCTGGCAGCTCCTCCCTAGGCAAATGGCCTTACTCAGTTCTCATCTCATCATCTGTCCTGTCAAACTGAGGAGTCACACAGAGGTCCTGCGTCAGGTGCTGGGGACACCCAGGAGAATTTAACAAGCTCCCACTCTCCTGTCCCTTGTAGGACAGTAGGTATAATTTTTACTAAACATAAAATCAGCACCCTGTCTGCAAGGATAATGAATTCTTACCACACATAAGACGTTATCATCTGGATCACTGGAGGTTTTAGAAGAACGTCAAGAATAAAAAGAGTTGCCATTGAACCTAGAAGATTATTGCTCCAACAGGGGCAACAGCCTGGAAACTGGAATATCAATGGGTCGAGGGGGGCTAGAGAAGTGGCTCAGTGTTTAAGAGGGGCTGATCACCCAGAACACCCAAGTTGGACTGCCAGCACCCACACGGTGGCTTGCAATCATCTAGAACACCAGTCCCAAGGGATCTGATGCCCTCTTCTGGACTCCTCGAGCACTGCAAGCACACAATGCACACAGAAATGTGGACAAAATACCCACAGACATAAAATAAAAATAAAGGGGAAAAGTTTTAAAGGCTCCAGGAACTATATAACTATATATATAACTTTACATATATATAACTATATATATAAAACTATATATATATATAAATCTTTATGGGTTTGAGTTGAAGGAAGCCTGGGAGACTGCTAAAGATATCAAGATGGATTTTGGACTTTTCTTCACACACACACACACACACACACACACACACACACACACACAAAGGAAAGCTGCAAGATCCACTTCATGTGTCTTAACCTGCCTCTGTGTTCATATACTTTTCTTTCTGGAAATGACCTAGCTTTGGCTGCAAGCTAGCCCTGCATTGTCCACTCCTAGAGACACCTCATACTTTTAGGACTGCCTAAAGTGGGTACCTTGTACATCTCAGACACTCTAAGTCACCACTCCCTGATGGTTACAGTTCCCTAGCTTCAGTCACTTAGCTATTGCTCTTGCAGAGTCAGTCTGCGACTCTCTGGGCCTTTGGAAACCTCCTTACTTTTCTCAATGGGGGAAATTATAAATGGAGCCCTCACAGCTGATCTTGCAGCCCCATCTATTTCCCTGAAATGATTTTTAAAACTCATTTCAATACATCACAGTCCCTACCTCCGTCTCTTATTTATCCCGAATCACTAAGCCCTGAGTGATATTGGTCCTGTGATACTCCTCTGCCCAGACATACATACCCCACTCCAGTGTACTACTTCAGTGTAATTAGTCCCTCTGTCTGTCTCTCTCTCCATCCTTACCCCTAATTCAGACTTGGCAATGTATAAACTTTGTAATTAGAATGGGCTCAAACGTTGCCAGGAATGCAAACACATTTAGCACTAGAGCCTAGCATTTTGTGCCATTTTGGGCTCTACTCCAAATGCTAGGGAAACAGAGAAAGACAGCAAAGGAAAAAGGTGTTAATGAGCCTATAGTTCATGTCTGGGATATCCTAATACACAATTTCATGTAATGCTCCCAGAGACTGGACAAGGATCTTGGTGAGCTCAGAGACCCAAAAGATATTGCCAGGGTTACAAACATGGAGAAAGGCAGATCAGATTCCGTCCCAGGTCTATATCTTTTATCAGTTGAATCTGAAGTGTCATGCTTTGAACTATTGGTCTCCAGCTAGTGGCACTATTTGGGGAGGTTCTGGACATCTTGGAGAGGTGGGACACAGCTGCCAGAAATAGGTGACTAGGAGTAAGTCTTTGAAGATTATATTTGGCTGTTTCCTTTCTCTCTCTCTCTCTCTCTTCTTCATTTCTCTTCCTCTCCCTCCTCTCTCTCTCTCTCCTCTTCCTCTTCATTTCTCTTCCTCTCTCTCTCCCCTTCTCTCTCTCTCTTCTTACTGATGAACTGTTATGTGATCAGCTCTGCCACACACCCCAGCCACAGTGGTTTGAGCCGCTCCACTACCTCCCTCCACCCTGATGGGCAGAACCCTCCGATGCCATAAACTACAGTAAGCCATTCTTCTCTTGAGCTATTTCTATCGGGCACTATGGTAACAGAGATGCAGAGACAACTAATGAAATACCTTGTTGTGTCTACTGTGGCCTGGGGGTTTCACAAAACACCACGTGACCTCCATCTGACAGGCCTGACTTCCTCCGCATACCTCTCTTCCTGTGCAAATGACGGCTACATACTTGGCAAGGAGAGGTGCCCAACGATATCAACATTTTTCGACAGCTTGTAAGATACAGAGGGCAGTCTCTCATCCTTACAGTGACTGCTAAATTGGGAGCACCATACCTCCCATGTATGTAGAGTCCAACCATACATCATCTTTGCCTCCCACATAGCATGCATCAGGACTTGGCACAGACTCCCGCCCAAGTCAACCCTACAGTGATGGAAACTCAAACAGCCTAAACGGCCCTGAAACATCTAGCAGTGTTGTGTCAAAGGAGTCTGATGGGGAGCAGGAGAGGGAAGAGAGAGCCACCAAGCTGAGGGTGCTAATCAAGACAGCGTCAAAAGTATGCCATTGTTATCCTATCCCTTTTTTCTTCTGTTTTGAGAGAATCTCACTAAGTAGAACTCAAACTTACACCCCACCTGCTTCCACCTCCCAGATGCTAAGATTAAGAGTGTATACCGCTTTACGCAGTACCTCCTATGTCTTAATCGCCATGGCGTAGAGAGAGGATTATCTCAAACTGGGACTCTTTAGAGAAGCTCCGCCAGGAATGTTTTCATAAGCTTCTCAAAGCCCCTCCCCCAGCTACTAGAAGCAGATGGCACATCCCTGCAGGAAGGACATTCCCGCATCAGACAGCCACAGGATCCGCCCCCAGTGCTGCTGACTGCTGTCACCAGGAGCCCTGGAACCAAGCACAAGATGTCTTTCCGTGCTGCATGAGCAAACACTATCACCAGGAAAGTGGTTTTTAACCACTTTCCCCTTGCATTGAGACCAGCTAACACCCTGTTATTTTCTTCTCAGTGATGGGCGAGATACTTCTTCATCATAAAACCCACACTGATGGTTTTCCCTAGAAATCCAAGGAAGCAAGAGGTCACCTGCAAGCTGTTGTATGTCTAAGTTGGCGTACAGATGCACAGGCTTGTGCATGAGGGAAGGCCTTGTGATCTCTTCTGGGGAACTGGAAACCACCTGCTCAGGCTTAAGCAGGTTTGTAGCACATGGAGAAAGTTCCAGGGGCTTGTGCTGGACTGGAGATCAGATTAGACAGTGGATACAGGGAGTAGGCAGGAAACTTGGCTCAAGAATGTGATACCCTGGTCATGGAGGAAACGACTGAAACTGCAGTGTGTGATTTGCCCGGCCCCTGCCTCCCCAAAAGCAGAGTATAAACGAGACACCCCTCATATCTCCTTCCCGAAGGAAGCCATAAAACCTAGGATGAACACGCTCTGACCTTCTCCATGACATCCCACGTGACTGGTGTCTGTGCTACATCTGGAGTTGGAAGGAATTAAAGACAAGCAACACCAAGGGGGAAAAAAAAAAAGAACCCTTCCCATTAGATCATCACACATGTTTGCATAACTGTCCACAAAAAAAAAAATCATCACGGATCTTCCCACGGCTTTGGAGTTGCATTGCCAAAGCCTCCTGTGCTGCACAAAGCATTCACTAAATAAATGTGTATGCCCTTCTCTTGTTAGTCTGTTTCTTGTTGTGGGGTCTCATCCATGAACTTTGCAGTCAGCAAGGAAATGAATTTTCTGCCCTACAACATTGAATGGATAAAACAGAGAAGACGGCATAGCCCTCTGCTTGCAGAAACTGGACAAATCATCTCCTTAGTGAGCACTTTCCCCATCATACGGGCTGTTTCCAGGCATAGTGACCTGGGTGACTCCTTCCTGAGCCAGGGATCTGTCCCCAATGCAGTCTTCCTTCTACAAAACTATCAGATCCACTTTTCAGAATACCTGCATGAGAGTATTTTAGGAAAAACTGCTCACTGTTCCATTTCAGATCCCATTTAATCTTGTGGTGCTAGGAACTTAATGAGGGGCTGTTTCTGCACTTGGCAAGCACTCTGCCACTGAGCTAGATCCCCGGCCCTCAGCTGCACATCTTTTATAGAATTACCAATTTGCTTTCACTCTCTACCTAATTCTTCCTTCTTGTCCTCTCCAGCCTCCCTGGAAGACATATCCCCAGCTCTGAGCCACCATCCCCTTTTCTACCAAGGATGATACCCTGGTAGATCCTAACATTAGACCACCAATCAAACTGTCCAGCTTCAAGATCAGTCAGAGGACAATTTCCCCACCTCGCCCCCTCCACTCCAGACCCTGCTGACCATTCGATGTTCTTTTTCTACTACAGAATATATTCAAGAGGAAAGACATCAAGGACTAGGTCTAACATTTGTAATGTTAAGAGTATGTCTTGACAAACCAGAAGAAACTCTATTATTCTCTTCAGTAAACATGTGCTCTACAACTCCCCACCCCTCACTCAGAAAGGATTTTCTGATCTTAACTTTGAAGAAGGCATTGCCTACTGTATGCGCAGATGGATAGACAGCCCTTCTTAAATGCCAAGAAAATGCCAAGCTTTGACTCAGACTATAATAAAAAACAATTCCTGCCAGGGTATCTGATTTTCCCTCCCTGCATTGAAAGAGAGTGACTCTAGTCAGCCCTGTGTACCATCCGTGTATGAAAAAGCCATCCCCACTGCTGCATGCACGGAGAAATTTCTGGAAGGGGATATTAACAATGTATTTTCAGTGATCATCTCCAGGAGATAAAAATCATGTGCACTGAACCACATCCATAGCACTTTCTAGAAGACGGGGCAAAAAAAGCAGCCAGAGAGACCTGTCTATTAATTACTTTTACTTAAAGTATTTATTTGTTACTTATGTTTGTATGTGTAAGTCTTTGTGAGTTCATATGCACCATGCATAAACAGGCCCCTTCAGAGCCCAGAAGAGGGTTCTATATCCCCTGGAACCAGAGTTCCCAGCTGTTTGAATCTACCTGATGTGGATACTGGGAACCAAGCCTGGGTCCTGTGCAAGAGCAGTAAGCACTCTTAGGCAATTGAGCAATCTCTCCAGCCCCAAACTCTTGAAATAAAAAAAAAGCCTCCTTTATTTACATAAACATTTAGAACATTTAGGTTTGACTACTTTCTAATTCTTCTCCTCAGGATTTGTTACTGGTAGCCTATAGTCATTATAGGATCGATGAGTTTCTCTGTACACGTTCGACATCACGCTTCGCCCATGACATGATGGATTCTGCATTAGACCCACCTGGGTCTCCACCCAAACAAAGATCTCCTGCAAATCATTAAATTCACTTTTTCTCATCTATAAAATTTAGCTTTCAAGGTGTCTCCCAGAAAGGTCAGAAGCTACACCGACGAAGTCTCACCAACATGGATGCCCAAACATGGCCTGAACAAGGATGATGCCAACAGACATGCTAATGTGAAGGGGGAAAGCTCACAAGGCCTCCTCCCTACTCTAAGAGCTGCAGGTGACAAAAGAACACAGCAGGAGAGGGATAGTCTTCCCAGGCAGAGAGGCCACAAATTGGTTATCCAATACTAAATAGTCATCCCCGAAAACATATACATAGAAGTAACATAATATAGACTGAGCAGAGTTTTATATTTGGAAATTATGTATATATACATAATATATATACATAATGTATATAAGGCCTGCTGACTTAGACTACTCCAAAGGCTTGACCTATTTTGCTAAAACAACTGCAAAAGCAAAAAGCAATCACCCAATCACTTTCATTTCACCACAGAGGACAATGCTGGTCAAACCTACTGAACTGAGACCACAGGAGTTAGACAGCCCAGGATGATCAGCCATTGGCAATAAGCCACAAGGAGAAAAGCTTGTAGATCAAATCCAGCATGGAGTCTTAGAGTCTTAGCTTCTTTATGGGGAAGCTAAGACTCCCAATAGATTAATTTGCTCTGTGCTCAATGAGCCCTAGACTTGCTAGAGCTTCATCGGCAGCAAATTAACTCCCAGATTAAAGCAGTGGAGTCAGAAGTCCTCATCCCAACCATGTACTGTAGCAGGTTTACTCTGATGTATGACTGGAGTGTTGGGGTGGTCCTACCAGTGCATGCGTGGAGTGGGGGAAGAGAATGACCTGGGTAAGAAGAATAAAAAATACACAAATAAATGAGAAACTGTTTGTTAAATGAGGCCTAAATTGGAATATAAGGTGAATTCAGGAGAAAAGAGAGTCTGGGACTGTGTTATGTAGAGAATTGAGAGAGGACTTCGGGGATAGAGTTGTATTTGAATGAAGAAGAGAAACTGAGTCACATAGATAATCAAGGGCATACAGCGTCCCATAAAAGATGCAAGAGCAAAGTTGGAAGTCATGAAAGATATTGACCAGAGGTCTGGCAAGATTTGGCAAATTCTAAAAGAATTTCTCTGGTGGTTTTTATTGAAAACAGACTCAAGGGCATTCTGCGACCAGAAGGAAGCAGGGAGGCCTCTGGTCATAACCTGATCCAGCAGTGGCAGTCATTTGGACCAAGATCTTCTCAAGGACATGTTAGGAATGGAAAGATCCAAACAAGAGGTGGAGTCATTTAGATAGGGCAAATAGATCAATGTGTGACAGCAAAGGAAAAGCCAAAGATGACTCCAAGATCTTGGCCTCGGCAGCTGGAGAGTGCTGTGCCCTGAGATACAGAGGTCTGAGGGAGGAACAAGAAGGTGGCACAAGGCCAGGTGATGTGGAGCAATGCAGCTTAGCTTAGTTACCACAGAGGTCAGCAAGCAGTGGAGCAGCGGACTGGGGGCAGGTTAGTTATAAACACAGGTTCCACAGCCGGATGCCAAGAGTTGAGTCTCAGTTCCAGTACCAACTGTGAGCCCTTCGGTGAGACGCTGTGTCCTCCTTTCTGAATTTCATTCTTTTCATCTGTAAAATGGGAAAATCCTTTGTACTGGCCTCATAGTGTTGCTGGGAAGCAAGAGAAGTAAACACGACCATGTGTGTTTAGAAAACAATTGCTTTCAATCAAGGAGCACCGTGTCCAGATTTAAAAATGAAAACAAAACTCTCCATCTAAAACTTCAAAGTTCATATTTAGCAGAAGAGACCAGGGAAAGGCAACAAGGTGGCTCTGAATTCTAGATTCCCAGCTCTGGGCTTATCTTTGAAAGATGATTAGGAAGTAGCCAGATGGTGAGGGAGGGATGGGGGAATGTCCAAGGCAGAGAGAACAATCTGTCCTTTTTTATTTTTCTGATAATATAGCCAGCATGCAACAAAATCCAAGCATAAAATGGTTGTCTTAGAGTTCTTGTCTTCCATTTTCCTGATATGGTAGGAAATGCTTTTTTTGGTTTCTTATTCACAATCAATCAACCCAGTCCAGCTTGCCTGACCTCCATCTGCCATCCCTGAGTGACACCAGAGCTGCCACACTGACCAGGACCCTGTCAAAATTTGTCCTGAAGCTGAGAACAGTCTTAGCTTTTCAGGAGGCTGAAGTAGAAGAATGTGGCATTTTGAGGCCAGCCAGAGCTACATAGTGAGTTTCAGGCTAGCCAGGGCTACATAGCAAGACTTTGCCTTTATATAGCAAGACTCTGTCTCAATACATATTTTGGTATTGTACATACCAAATATATAACATACCAAATTTTATGCATATGTACACATGTGCATGCGTGCGAACACACACACAAACACACACACACACACACACACACGGGCTTCTGACAGTCACCATTCCTGTACCCCACAGCTCCCTTTTTGATATTCCAGGAAGACGTGCTCAAAGGTCGGCAACAGAACAGAGACGTCAGAGCTGTTCTCACCACATCTGAGCATGTTTTAAGGCCATGTGTCCCAATAAACATCCCTAAACTCTCATTGAGTCTAGGTTCCTCATGATTCTAGTGGAGGAATATGCTACAAAGGTCAGAATTTTAATTCTCGCCGCACAATACTGGATTCAGGAGAAATATCCACTGAGACTGGGGTCAGAAGAAAATCATCAGACGCCCTCCATAGAAGCCTAATCTCTCGGCGAAGCATCACACATCAGAACATAAGAAATAGCAGAACTTGAGCCTGAACTTACTAAGGCACCTTGGATATACAAATGTGAACAGTCTGTGTCAATATTAGCAGATGTTGAGAAGAAAGCAGACCCAGAACTATGGGGCTATGCCTGTCTTGCCGGGTTGTTCACTGGAAGACTGGCAGTCTGCAAACCTATCCTCACGTGGACCCCCTCAGTGAGAATGCACTCATCCACCCCAGCTGCCATGGTGCCCAGACAGCTCAAAGCTGCTTTATCCTCGTCAGACAACCTTTAAATAACCTTCAGTCTGAAATAAGCTGTCAAGACCTCACCCACAGTGCTCATGACCAGAAGCGCCACTGGGCCACCATTCCATTACATGAATGGCCCACTGACCCACATGGGTTCTGAAACCCAAGTCCTATAATGCTTCCTTGGAGTTCCTACTCTATGGTCTTGCTTAGAAACAAATTCCAATAAACATACTGCTTGTCACTGGGATTCTCAAAATATTTGCTTTATTCGAAGATGCTTGAGGGCTTAACATACCCAGGGGCACAGTGGTTAACACACAAATATTTAATAATGAGAAACTAAGACTCATCCCTACCCAGGAAAGGGAAAACATGGAGAAGTGTCCATGCCATCTCTGTCTCTGTCTCTGTCTCTGTCTCTTTCTCTCTCTCTCTCTCTCTCTCTCTCTCACACACACACACACACAGAGAGAGAGAGAGAGAGAGAGAGAGAGAGAGAATCATCCACCACCACTTAGGCTCCGGTCTCCTGAGCACACTGGCAGACGGTAGCTTTACTCCACCATTTACCATAGCCCTCCTCCTTTCAGCAAATCTTAGAGCCAGTTGTTATTACTCTTTCCCTAGAGAGAGATGGGTATACATAAGAGTGAAATTATTTTCTGAAAATTCTTCTCCCAAGCCTCGCTGAGATTACCTCTAGATAGTTTAGATGGTGTGAAAGGGGTTTTATACCGAAAATGAAAACTGCATTTTGTAATAATGACAATGTTGCTACAGGCTTTAAGTATATATCTGAAAAGCAAAGGAGATTCCACAGGTCCTAGAGGGGCATCTTCATGTAGCTTAGAGTCTCAAGTTTGTAGATTCCAGCTCCAGCCATGTGCCTATAGCTACACTGCTCTGGGTCAGGTCCCAGTCATCCACATGGCACCCAAATGTTATAATGAATTGTCGCTGCCATTTGTCCTGGACAGAATGCCTTCCCCTGAATATTCTATCTTCTTCTCAGCCCATACCCTTCGTCCTTGCAGCCCAGGTTCATCCATAGAAGAAGCCCCTTCTACTCATGAAAGTACTATATTTTACATTTAATCTCAAGGCAAATAAACCTTTAGGTCTGGGTACAAACATAACACTCCAGCCGATATACTACCTTCCTCCATCAGACCTCCAAACACACGCCTACACACATATATCATGGATGCAAACCAAACACTGTCACAGAGAAGAAATAATCAAAAACCCCCTCAACACCAAAGAGAATGTCTTTGATGATAGGCTTCCGTGTCTTGATGAAAGTATTTCCACTGGCATTCTTAGGATATTGTGAAATGTTTCTGATACAAAAATAAGAAAAAAGAATAACTCAATAAGCCACATGGATGCACTGCCCGGCCTCACCTAATCTCAACATTTGCTTTCTTGCCCTCTTTCTCTTAAAACAAAGGAGCCATATGTCTTTAATCCCAATACTCCTTTGGAGGCAGAGGCAGGTGGATCTCCATGAGTTCAAGCCCAGCATGGTCTACATGGTGAATTCCAGGCCCTCCAGGGCTACATAATGAAACCCTATCTCAAAAAAAGTAAGCACAGAAGAAAAGAAATTGAGTATTTATGAATATTTTCCATATTTCTCTCTCCTCCTTTCAAAGAATCTCTAGCTTTTGTTTTCTCCACATATCAGTGTATCCTCCCTAGAAGAAAACCTTATGTGCTTTTTTAAATTTAGTATGGCATGGTGACACATGCCTGTATTCCCGGCCCTTGGGAAGTGGAAGGAGGAAGATCAGGAGCAACCTGAGTTAGACTGTAAACTGAGTCTAGTCTAGGATTCATGAGACTCTGTCTAAAAAATGACAGGCAATAGACAGATGGATAGAAAGATTAGATAGATAGATAGATAGATAGATAGATAGATAGATAGATAGATAGATAGACAGATAGACAGATAGTAGATAGATAGATAGATAGATAGATAGATAGATAGATAGATAGATAGATAGATAGATAATAGACAGACAGATGATAGAGAGATAGGTATCTATAGACAGATGATAGATAGATAGATAGATAGATAGATAGATAGATAGATAGATAGAAGATGTATTATAGATGGATAGATAGATAATAGATGGACAGACAGACAGATAGATGATTGATAGGTAGATAGATAGATAGATAGATAGATAGATAGATAGATAGATAGATAGATAGATAATAGACAGACAGATGATAGAAAGATAGGTATCTATAGACAGATGATAGATAGATAGATAGATAGATAGATAGATAGATAGATAGATAGATAGATAGATAAAACAAAAACTCTGTATACCTGATAAATCCAGAAAGAGTTTATTTTCCCCAATAATGCATTTTGGAGACTTGGCCATGAAATGTATATAACTCTAATTAATTTGTCTGGTTGTATTCCCTTATATCCCTCTATCTAAGTATCTTCCCTTTATAAGACTTGGGATTTTACTATTAAAAGCAATAATCAGAGTATCTTATTATGTTGATTGGCTATTGACTCTCTGGGAAGATAATGTTCTGATAATGCTATCTTGATTCTTACACCTATCAGGGGCAGGGCATACAGGTCTTTCTGCCTTGCTTCTATTGCAGAGTTTAAAATCTACAACTACTGTCACATATTTGTAGAGGGCCTGGTCAGTCCCAGCAGACACCCTGGTTGTCAGTTCAGACTCTGTGAGCTTTTATGAGCCCAGGTTTGCTGTTTCGGTGGTTTTTCTTGTGGTTTCCTTGACCCCTCTGGTTCATACAATTCCTCCTCCCTCTCTCTTCAGCAGGATTCCCTGAGCTTGTCCCAATGTTTGGCTGTGGGTTTCTGTATCTATTTCCATCAGTTACTGGATGAAGACTCTGTGAAGATAATTGGGGTAGTCACCAATCTATGAGTATAGCAGAAGATTGTTAGGCATCATACATTAACTTTTTTAATCCAATCATGTTTGGTTCTATCCTAAGTCTCTGGGACATCCAGCCTCTGGATCCTGGCACTCCAGGCGTATGGGGTGGACTCTTTCTCTTGGTATGGGTCTGAGGCTGTACCAATCATTGGCTGGCCACTCCCTTAATCTCTAGACCACCATTACCCACCTCCCCCACACATCCCATAGGCAGGACAGACTGTAAGTCAAAGATTGTGTGGCTGGGTTGGTGTCCCAATCCCTCCACTGGAAGTCTTGACTGGTCACAGGAGATGGTCAGTTCAGGCTACATATCCACCATTGCTAGGGGCCTTAGGTGGGGTCATCCTTGTAGATTCCTTGGCGTTCCCTTGCACCAGGTTTCTATCTGACCCCAAAATGCCCTTTCCTTTCCAGTCATCTCTTTTAGTACTCTCCATGTTCATCCACCCCACAACCTGATCCCTCATGGTCCCATCTCCACCTATCCCCAGTCCTTGTACAAGATCTCTTATTGACAGTTGTGTAACTTGGTCTTCTTGTAGGACTCTTAAAAATGGGAGCAGGGACTGCCCCTAATGCTTTGGCTGGTTTTTGGAACAGTTCCTCATACTGGGTTGCCTTGCCCAAGGGGAGGAGACTAGTCCTACAGCAATTTGATATACCATGATTTGTTGATACCTGTGGGAGGTCAGCCCCTTTCTTAACAGAAACAGAGGAGTGGATGGGGGCAGAGGGAGGAATATGGGGGGAGGAAACTGGAGAAGAGGAAGGAAGGGAAACTGCAGTCAAGCTGTAAAATAAATAAATTTAATTAATAAATAAAAAACAGAAAAAAGTAAAATCTACTCAGGCTGAAGGCTAGCGGTCAGAGCCAACAGGCTAAGCAGAAGAGAGACAAAAGCCTTGTGGCTCTGCACCCTTGCCCTGTAGCAGGACTATTTGTGAGGTGTGTGTCACAGGGCTTGCCACATTGCTGGCATCCCATAAAAAGTAACCAGCATTCTATCATTATCTGCCTGAGCCCCTGCTGGGCCGGGCACCACAGGGCCCTCCTTTAGACGCACCAGAGTGACCTGTCAACTTGTTAATAAGCCTAACTAGCATATTTCTCTTTTTGATACAATTTCCACCCAACAAACTATGAAGAAAGGAGTATCCTGCCTGGTAATGGAAATCCCTGCTTGCTATATAAACCAGGGTTGTTTATAATGTTGCTGGGTTTTCTCCCTCCTTATCATTGCTGTTTGTCCAACCAAGCACATGTACTCAATGCACCGCACCCCACTTTGCCTGAGGACGCAAAACCAGGTTCTCTGCCACAGCTCAAGGACCTTCCATCCAGGCTCCATCATGCAACCCATCTTATTTGTAGCCACATCCAAAGTGATCTCCCAAGTCAGCGCTATCCTTCCACACATTTCCAAGGGGTATCCAACCCATCTCTTAAAAAAAGAAAGTTAAATATCATCTTCTCTCCAAGACTTTGACTAGCACCAGCACGAACATTTTATATCACTCTTCCATCTGTGTTCTTGTCATATTTTTGAGTAACTGTCTTCAGGAGCTCTTATGACATCATATTTTAATGATGCTTAGAGATGCCCAACTCTCACTCTATTGTGTAATTTTTAGTGTGAGGCCTGTTTTTTATTACTATAATTATATTTAATTCTAATATATGTATATATTAATATCATACAAACATCTGTAGAATTATTAGTCTACATCATACTTCACTGTGCACAAAGTAAAATAAACAAATGTTTTGCAACTACATCAAATAAAATCCATCCCCAACCCAAGGAATTTTAGCAAGAATAAGAGAAGAAGCTTGAAGGTCTCTGTGTCGTTGATTAATTCTTGGAAATAAAACAATTTTAGCAGATCTGTAACAAATTATTATGATCACAATATCAAGGAGTTGATGAGGCACTGTGCTTTAGCTGAAGCCACTTAACCTGCACACCACCCTATATCATAACTGCCATTGCCGAGCACAGGTTAGAACTGAGGGGATTATTCAAAGCCATACAGCTACTAAGTGGCCTAATTACTTAATCCCAGAGCCTGTCTTCAACCATAAATATTAGGCTACCCCACACTGCCACAACAGAAACCAAATCTCATATTTTTAGAGATCATTGCATCTTCAAAGTTAGCTTAACAATCTATTGATTATTTCTGTCTTCACAATTCTGGCAGGTTGCATCAACTCAAATAGACGTCTTCTCCCTCATTTTATATGTTTGGAATTTGTGAGTCAACAAACCTACACGATGCACTCAAGGATACAGAATAAAAACTCTTATAACTAACGATATACAAAGCTATGTAGTGTTAGCAAATATCCCCCAAATATCAACGACTTAAAACAGAGAATAATACAAGTTCACTGTGAGTCTTCTATAGCATGTTCCATACAGTCTTCATTCTGAGAGCCAAACAACATAGCAGAAGCAGCCTTGACCTTAACCATCACTGCTCATAGTGGTAGAGGGTAACAAGGACCTGGGAAGCCATGAGCTGACTCTTAAAGACACAATTACATGGACATATGTCATTTCATGCATATTTCATCAGTCAAAACTGGTCACATGACCATGACCGAATTCAACTAGGGAAAATGAACAATCATTCATGATCTACCTATGGAAAAGGGCTCAACCAGTACATCCTACAGCAAATAATAACACTATCAGGACCTAAAGTCAAAGCTGCTGACTTCATTCATTCAGTGACTTTCCAGAATAATTTTTTTTTTTTTTTGGTTTTTCGAGACAGGGTTTTTCTATAGCTTTGGAGCCTGTCCTGGAACTAGCTCTGTAGACCAGGCTGGGCTTGAACTCACAGAGATCCACCTGCCTCTGCCTCCCAAGTGCTGGGATTAAAGGCGTGCACCACCACCGCTCAACCAGAATAGAGAATTTCTTTACTTCATTCCATATCCCAGTAGGGATGTAGATCCCTACTGAGCTTCCTAGATGATGGAATCCTTCCTTGCCTAATAGATTCTTCAGAGGCAGGGGGCCTTCATCTGAAATCACCAAATATTTGTTCTGGAATGTTCTAGAAACTTCCAAAGACAGGCAAGCTAATTAACCTATAAATAGCTATGACTCTGGGGAAAAATTGCTGGGTCTTCAGCCTAAGAAAACAGGAGTACATGTTTATATAGGAATAAGAATATTTACAATAGCTTTGTTCACAAAGGGAAAGCAAACTTCCCAAGACATTTTCCCAACTTTACTAGAAGTGGAAGTAAAACTGAAGCAGCTCAGAGATAGAGCAGGCTGGCAAAGTCATGCCTTAAAAGGCAGAGCCTGGGGAGATGCTATGTACTCCTGTGCCATGTCTACTGTTCTGTCAATCACCTCTGTCACAGCTAAGTATCTTTCTGGTTTTTCACCTCTCCTGTCATTTCTGTTTAATTGAAACACAGTCTGTGGTAGTTTGAAAGAAAATGGCCCCCAAAGGAAGTGGCACTATTAGGAGGTGTGGCCCTGCTGGCAGAAGTGTGTCATTGGGGGGGTGGGCTTTGAGGTCTCTTTTGTTCAAGCTTCCCTCAGTGTGACAGTCAGTCGACTTCCTGTTGGCCTGCAAGATGTAGCACTCTTAGCTCCAGCACCACATCTGCCTGCACACCACCATGCTCCCGGTCATGATGATAATGAACTAAACCTCTAAAGCTGTAAATGAGCCACCCCAATGAAATGTTTCATTTTATAAGAGTTGCTGTGGTCATGACATCCCTTCACAGCAATAAAAACCCAAACTAAGACACAGCCTCCTCCCCTCTAGGTCACTAGTACAAGACACCTGCAAAGTTTCCCTTTGCTTATTCCAACTGATACAGTCTGTCAGAATGTTCAGCTGTCGTGTAGTGGCCATTAACTAGGTTCCTACTAGAGAAAATCTCTATTGATTCTTCATCTTTGACTGTCAGCTAGCAACTGTAAGTGTGTGTTTTCAGATATACCGCAAAAGGAAAGGGAAACTCATGATTAAAAAAATGAGGTTTCATATGCCTACACATGCTGGAGTATGCAGAGAATAATTCTCAGATGTTTTTCTGAACGGAGGTCCCAAGACGATAAATATATTCACAGCACTCATATCTTTCCCATCCATCTCTTTTGTGGCCACTTTGCATGCATTTTACTTAAGAATTAGTATTATAGTAATACAAAGGGGCGGATATAAAAGCTGAGAACTTTATAGAGTGAAGATGTAAGACTACTTTGAGAGGATAAAAGCCACTTTCATTCTGCCCTGGCAAATGTCCTTGTGCTCTTGTCACAGATCTGAAGTCTTCAGAGGCCTCAAATCTTTAACAGTGCACGGTACACAGTGCACCATCAGGCCTGCCTCTTGATTATGCCCTGCAAAGGAAATCCCCATCAGCTCCATCCTATCCATCTTTCAGAGTGCCCCGCCCCCCAGCTCTGATTTTGTTCTTGGATTTCTGTTTATAACCAATTTGGAAAAGGTCAAGACAAAACAAAGTCAATGCTGCTTTACAGGAAATAATGAGTGAACTACACTGCTCCTCGGGATACTTCTGACATGGTTATCAGTACAAGACCACAGTCAACATTCAAGATGGATGATGATGGACGGGCACATAGGGCCCCACCTCTATCTATAAAGAGAGCATGAACTCAAGAGGGGGATGCAGATGGACAAAGGGGAGGGGGAGGGGAATATGATGGAAACATACTGTATGCATATACAAAATTCTCCAAAAACAATGAGAAAAGGATTCACAAAAGATATACAAAAATCTTTAATGAGGTGCAACAATAAAAAGTAACATAATAACTGAAAGTCCTATAAAATTTCGCTAGCAATTAAAATATTGTCACATTGTATCTTGAGAAAAATCAACAATCTGATGCTTAGAATTTTTTTTAATTAAACCACATATAAAAGTTACATAGAAAAGAAACTTGACAGCAGGTATCTGTTCAAAATGGCAAGGTAGTCTGTTCTTGAAATACTGCAGTACAGGAGGGACATTTTGACACACAGTGTCAAAAATTCGGAGCTCAAATCCAAGCATGGCAAGGTCAGCCAAGTAGCAAAATAAGCAGAGGCACTGGATACAAGAACTTGATTAAATAACAAAGGCCAGAAAGTTACTAAAATTGAATTAATGTGGTTCCTGTTAGAGGGGGCCAAGGATTTGTATATAACATGAGGAATAACAATACATCAAGGGTGGGAGGGTGCTCTCTAATTTGACTCTTCAAGATTCTTTCCTGGAGATGCAAAAACTCTCAGTAAAATACCAGCAAACCGAATCCAAGAACACATCAAAAAAATCATCCATTATGATCAAGTAGGCTTCATCCCAGAGATGCAGGGCTGGTTCAACATACGAAAATCTATCACTGTAATCCATCATATAAATAAACTGAAAGAAAAAACCATATGATCATTTCATTACATGCCGAAAAAGCATTTGACAAAATTCAACACCCCTTTATGATAAAGGTCTTGGAGAGATTAGGGATACAAGGATCATATCTAAATATAATGAAAGCAATATACAGCAAGCTGACAGCTAACACCAAATTAAATGGAGAGAAACTCAGGGCGATTCCACTAAAATGAGGAACAAGACAAGGCTGTCCACTCTCTCCATATCTCTTCAACACAGTGCTTGAAGTTCTAGCAATAGCAATAAGACAAATAAGGAGATCAAGGGGATTCGAATTGGAAAGGAAGAAGTCAAACTTTTGTTATTTGCAGATGATACGATAATGTACATAAGTGACCCCAAAAACTCTACCAGAGAACTCCTACAGCTGAAAAATACCTGCAGTGATGTGGAAAGAAACAAGAGCAACTCAAAAAAATCAGTAGCCCTCCTATACACAAAGGATAAAGAAGCGGAGAGGGAAATCAGAGAAACTTCACCTTTCACATAGCAAAAAGTACCTTGGGGTAACACTAACCAAGGAAGTGAAAGATCTATTTGACAAGAACTTTAAGTCTTTGAAGAAAGAAATTGAAGAGGATACCAGAAAATGGAAGGATCTCCCATGCTCTTGGATTGGTAGGATCAACATAGTAAAAATGGCAATTCTACCAAAGGCAATCTATAGATTCAATGCAATCCTCATCAAAATCCCAACAAAATTCTCCACAGACCTTGAGAGAACAATAATCAACTTTATATGAAAAAACAAAAAGCCCAGGATAGCCAAAACAATCCTATACAATAAAGGAACTTCCAGAGGCATTAACATCCCTGACATCAAACTCTATTACAGAGCTACAGTAATGAAAACAGATTGGTATTGGCATAAAAACAGAGACATTGACGAATGAAATCAAATCAAAGACCCGGATATTAATCCACAAA